>PVJH01009778.1:0-77155 GCA_004026705.1 Nesogale talazaci | reverse complement strand
CCGCGCGCGCGGCTGCGTGGCTGTGCCCAGCGTCGCTGGAGCCGCGTCCCCGGCCTGGCACTGGGTTCGAACCGCCCCTCCCCGCCGGACACCGAAAACCACGGTGACACTCAGAAACCAGATTGATGGGGCGGCGGGGCGGCGGAATTTACGAAATGCTTCTCCTTTCGAAAAACAGTCAGGGGTGGGGGTAATAATAAGGACGCCTGCCTGTCTTCTGGTGCGGTGACACTGATATGAGAAACTAAGACGGTTGCAGGTGGCTGAGCGATGGGGGCGCGGGGATTGGGGGGGGGAGGGCGGGGTGGTGGGTCGTCTCCTGAAAGGCAGTGATTTCAGCAAGAGAGAACTGTCCATGGTTTCTCTCTAGATCCCGTCAAAGAGTGCCGGCTATTGAGTATGGATAAATAGGCACAAGGTTAAGGGAGAACGTGACCATCCCGAACACAAACTCCAGATTTTGACTCAAGGGCGTTTGGAAAGTCTTTCCTTCCAAAACATTTGAAGTTCCGTTCCTTGGTGTTAATTTGGGCATTCTCCCACAAATATCTGTTTATGTTTACATAGCTAATATATGTGTGTGTATATACATATATATATATATATATATATCACTTTTCTTTTGGTTGTGGGACTTTTGTCTCTTGTTTTGCAGGTTTGGGCAGCTAGCGGGGGACAAGGGTGGAGGTGGGAGTTGGATGGGGGTAACGTGGGTCATTTGATTTATTTTTATCAATAAATTTACCTGTCCTTCAGCAAATTCCTGCTCTGGAAACCTGCCAAAACATGCATTTTATGAATGAAATACTTGTATCTGTGAGACTCCTCTGAAACTTGGAGTTGTTGAATGCCTTTTACTAAATCATCATGAAATCGCTGATTCGGCTCGTGAATTGTGTGTGAATTTTGAGTTGCATCTGGCACTAATTTCAAACATGTAAGTTTCATTTAAATTCTCATATTTTTTAAAAGAGCACAAAGCAGTTTTTCTTTGCCAAGAAATGTTATACTTTATGAATACCTTTTGCCTTATTTTTAATAACTTCTCTCCTTAGTGTAGAGCTTATAAGTCATATCTGTGTTATAAAAGATTAACTGTGGAGTTCTTTGGGGTGGCTGTTAAATCGCTGATGAAAAATTATCCCAAATAGAATGAAATCCCTTAAATAATTCCCAACCGGAGAAAGTGAATACAACTCCGCTGGACGCGTGATAAACGTGCTTCCTGCTTGAATGGAGAAAGGCAGATCGAGATCCTTCTGTAGAAAGAAAGAAAAAAAAACCCTGTTTGTCTTCCTCAAGTGGTTCAGTAACTAACAAAAGAATAGAGAAGAGGGTGGTCAGAATTCCAGGAATTGTACCTTTTCCAGTTTCAAAACAGACATGAATACATCTGATGTTAATCTAGCTCTATATTGAATAGCAGTTGTAGCAAGAGTTGACATTTGAGGAAACCAAGTTTCTGCCATGTAGGATGTTTGATTCGCCTCGTGACTCGTCTAATCCATGAGTCATCTAATTCATCTGACTCATCCGATTCATAGCGACTGCATGGTACTGGGGAGAGGGGGCCTTGGGTTTTCCAAAGCTATAACTCTTTACAGGAGAAGAAAGCCCTGTCTTTTCCCTGAGGAGCAGCTGGTGGTTTCAACCTAAGGACCATGTGGATCATGTCAGGGTTCCCAGTTCGGAACCAATGTGACAGAGGAGAGCAATGGTCCTCAACCTTCCTCCTGCCGTGTCTCTTTAATACAGTTCCTCAGGCCGTGGTGACCCCCAACCATAAAATCATTGCTACTTCATTACTGCAATTTTGTCAGCACGCCGGGTATTTGTATGTGGGCATATCTGTATGTGGGCAAACCCACCTGGACAGAGGAGCGGTTTCTACGACCACTGGAATTCTGTTTTCTGATGGTCTTAGGCCACCCCCTGTGAAAGGGCCATTCGACCCCCAAAGGGATTGAGACCCAACGGTTGAGGACCGCTGGAATAGAGGCCTTCTTGTCTGTAGTCTTTTTTTAAAAAATCATTTTATTGGGGGCCCATAAAGCTCTTATCACAATCCATACATCCATCCATTGTGCCAAACACACTTGTACATTTGTTGCCATCAGCATTTTCAAAACATTTTCTTACTACTTGAGCCCTTGGTGTCAGCTCCTCATTTTTTTCCTTCCCACCTCCCTCCCTCATGAACAACTTGATAATTTATAAATTGTTATTATTTTTTCATCTCTTTATGGGAGCAGAGCACCAGGCCTTTTTCTCACAGAGCCACAGAGCAGGTATGACCATCAGCCCTTTGTTTAGCAGCTGGCCTTTGTGTCACCGTGACATCTTAATCTTATGAAGTCCAAACCCATGCTCCTGAGCTAATTTCAACTCATAATCGGTGAGCCTTAGGGTTATTTTGCCAACTAGCCCTAGATAGGGACATGTGGGCGTGGCCTCATGAGGATTCTAGGAAATCTCTTCTTTCTTGGAAGTGGCTCTCTCTCGCTCTCTCGCTCTCTCTCTCTCTCCCTCTCTCCCTCCCTCCCTCCCTCTCCCTCTCCCTCTCCCCTCTCTCCTCTCTCCTCTCTTGTATACACACACTTTCCTGATGACAAGCCACATGGAGCCACACCAATGGCTGCCAGCACCCTGGGATGTTTTATTGATGCACAATTACTTCTTGATATAAAGTTCTCTCTTACATGTATATGAGTGTCTCTGGATTTGTGTCTCTCATCAACCTGGACTAACACAGCATCAAAGCTGTAAATCTTTAAGGGAGCGGGTAGTCCCGTCTGTCTCTAGAGGGGCAGTGATGGGTTTAAACCACTGACCTTGAGGTTTGCACTCAGTACTGAAGCAGCACTCAGAAGCGCCTGCCCTTCTCATTGTCACACTCAACCTCTTCTTCTAAGGGGAGGTTTCTGAGACGCCAGCTCACTTCAGCTATGAACAGACATTATTACTCTCCAGAGAGAGTGTGTCCCTGAAAAGAGGATGTCTCATGAAAAGAAAGGCTCAACTTACACTCTGAGATGCCCTCTAAACTGTTTACTGAAACCACACCTGAAAGTCACCTTCCAGATAGCTAACGGGTACATAAATTAAACACTATCACTCATGTGCTGCAGTCCTTTTAAAAATCATCCAAGATAGAATAAGGGTTTCAGCAAGAATGGGAAGGGGTACAGTAGGGTTGGGTGGTGGTGGTAAAAGGGAGATAATGTCAAGGAGTCCAGGAAAAATGACAATGTTTGGAATTGGATTTTGGTCACGATTGTACAATTCTCCTTGACATGGTTGAATTATGGAATGATATATGTATTAACTCCAAATTAATAATAAAATCATCCCAATGAACCATTCACCCCAATGCAAAGGTACAAAGGTAAGGGGGACAGTTGGGAAGCCAGAGTGAGGGAAACAGAACAACCAGAATGGAAATCATGAGAATGTTGACACGTGGTGGAAACGGTAACCAACGCAGTCAAACAGCATGGATGATGCTGTAGTTCCAATTATGGACAACGGAACAGAACCCTGCTCAGAACCATGCCATTCTCACCACCATTGCTGTGTGTGGGTCCATTATTATAACCGCTGTGTCAGTTCATCTCATAAAGGGCCTTCCTCTTTTTCTTTGTTTTTCTTTCTTTTTTTTTTTTTTTTTTGACTGATCTTCCTCTTTACCAAGCATGATGCCCTTCTCTGGAGACAAATAGCTCCTGATGAGGTGTCCGAAGTACTCGAGGCGAAGTCTGCCATTTTCACTTCCAGGGAACATTCTGGCATACTTCCACCAGGACAGATTTGTCCCACCATCTGCTCAATACTTCATTCCATTCTTTGGTCTTCTGTAGGCCTTGTGCAGCTTTCTCAGGCATGTGAGGCGGTTGACAAGGCCCATGATTCAGAGGAGGGGTGCCTTATGCCTCCACGTAACATCTTTGAGCTCTCACACTTCAGTGAGGTCTTTTGCACCAGTTTTGCCCAGTGTAGCACATCCTCTGACTTTGTGACTGCTGCCCTCACAGGTTTTGATTGTGGATCCAAATAAAAGGCAACCTTGACCATTTCAGACTTTGTCCCACTTAACAAGATGCTGCTAGTTGTGTAGAAATAGTTAATGTGCATGTGTCATAATTAAATTTTAAATTATAGTTCATCAAAAAGAGTAAATGCTTCTCTCTCCTTCCTCTGTAGCACCGAGTGAGTAATCAAATCCCATCAGAGGCCTGCTCTTCAATCATTCCTGGTTGGCGACATAGCTGTCTATGTTAATCCCCCCTTCTTAATACCTTCATCTTCCAAAACACCCCACGGCCTGATTAATCTAAATGATACACGTGTAAAGCTTCTCATACAGAGCCTGGCAGGTAGCCGGTGTTCAGTAATATTAGTTCCTTTCCCTGACATAGCAGAATGAAGGGTTACATCACAACCGACAGATAGCAGGTTAATCTTCCAATCTTACGTTGCCCTCACAAAGTGGCCCACTGCTCGTCACTGTGCTTAGGGTCATGGAGGTAGCAAGCAAGTGCGTGAACAGACTTGTTCTGTCCAATAAGTTTGCACCAAAATGAAGACCTGCAAAAGGCTTATGAGAGATATTTGACACCTTAAGTACTAAAACTCAAGTGGTGTTGTACAGAAAAGCACTCTGGTGGAATAGTGACTAGGAATTGGGCTGCCATCTGCAAGGTCAGCATTTTGAAGCCACCAACCACTCCCAGGGAGAAAGACAGAACTTTTTGTTCGCGTAAAGAGTTAGTCTCGGAAATTTACAGGGGCAATTCTGCCCTGTCTTACAGGGTCTCTGTGAGTCAGTATCAACTCTATGGCGGTAGGCTTGTTCCTAGTTTGTTTTTGCTTGATGATGTACAGGATAACTGTAGAATTCCCAGGAATGGAAAAATGAGCCAATGGTCCATTTAGTTCCAGCTCAAGGCCAACCCAGGTGCATCAGAGCAGAACTGTCAAGTTAAGGAATTTGAGCTCCATGGGAATTTCAGTTGCTGACGTAGATTACCAGACCTTTTTTCCAAGGTGCCTCTGGGTGAAGTCAAGCCTCCAACCTTTCTTTCCACAGCCAAGCACTGCCCAGGGACACCCAGTTGGAATCTGGTGGTGGTGGTGGTGGTGATTGCCAATGCCAAGTTGGCTTCAACCGTGGCAAATTTGTATAGAACTGAACAAAGCCCCTCCCAGGACCATGCCACCTGCATAATTGTCAATAAGTCTGAGTTCATTGGTGCCACTACTATTGTGTAGTGCTTTCCAAGTTAGGGGGCTGATGTTCCAGCACGATGTTGGTTTCCCAGAAGCTGAAGCTAGGTCTTTCTTCCTAGCCTGTCTAAGCCTGGAAGCTCCCCTGACACCTGTCCATCACGGGTGACCCTACTGGCATTTAAAACATTGGAGACATAGTTTCTAGCACTGTAGCAACACACAAGTTATCGCAGTACAACCCACTGACTGACAGGTGTTAGCAACGGGGTTTAGCATATGCTATTTATTTTGTCTAGAAGCCCTGGTGATGCGGTTGTTAAAGCACTAAGCTGCTAAGCCAAAGGTCAGTGGCTCAACTCACCAGTCATTCTGCAGGATCAAGTTATGTCAGCCTGCTTCCAAAAGGATTACCACTCTGAGAATGAATATATCAGAAATAGTAAATATAAAAGTTACTCTAAGAGACTATTGTAGTCACTAGGTCAGTGTTCTCTGGAACTTACACAACCTCATGACCAGGGAGAATTACAAAGAAACATAGAAGTCACTCTGAGTCGGAATTGTCTGGATAATAGTGGGTTTGTATACATTACCCAGAAAGTTCTCCAGGCTTAGCTCAGTGTCTGGTCCCCCCTCAGCTTCTCCTGTGACCCAAGAATACCGCAACCCACCACACTAATCATGCCTGCAAAGCAAAAGGTGTCAGTGTGCTTGTGAAGAAAAAGCAAGGTGTCCGTCTTAGAGTGAAATACCTAAATAAGGAATGTACATCTCACCTTGAATGAGTCTAGAAGGATTCTTCAAAAGTCTTTTTCAAACCTCCCTCCCGTCCCCTTCCCCTGATCTAGGATGGGACTTGTCCGTTTTCCCAGCATTCAAAGTCAAGGATCATCAGCTCCTTTTCAATTTTATTGTTTATTTTTACAGCATTGTGGTAGTGTCTTCTCTCACCCAGGAACGTTAGAAGCATTCTCTTTAATGCAAGAATGATTCTGAATGTCCTAGAGCTATTCTGAAATCAGTGCTTGAAACCAGACACTGGCGAAATGGAGCCTTCCTGCTTCATCTGGCTCACACATTTTCCCTCAGGCTCTGTCTTTGGGAGGGGAAAAAATCAGGTCGTCTTTTATCTGTAAAGGTTGGACACTCTTATTTCATTTCAGCTCAGAAAAGCACACGCCACTCCTATGATCTAGATTTAGAACAATGATTCCCAAAGTGGGTGATACCACCCCCTAGACAGGACAAAACACTTGCTGGTCCTGTGCCAGGTCACAATGGTTCCTCTGCGTGAGCCCGTGGTTTGAGCCAGTGTGTCAGTCCATCTCATCGAGGGTCTTCCCCTTTTTCACTGCCCCTCCACTTTACCCAGCACGATGTCCTTTTCTGGGACCAGTGTCTCTAGAGAGCATGTCTGAGGTATATAAAATGAAACCCCACCCTCCCCTCTTCTAAGGAGCACGATGACTGTACTTCTTCCAAGACAGATTTCTTGGTTCTTAGGGCAGTTCCTGGTGCTTTCTCTATTCTTCCAGGACCACCATCGAAATGCATCAATTCTTCAGCCTTCCGTGTTCCTTGTCCAACTTTTACGTGCAAATGACGCCACTGAAAATACCAAATCTTGGATCAGGTGTCCCATGGTCCTCAAAGTAGCATCTCTTCTTTTCAACAGCTTAGCGAGGTCTTGTGCAACAGATGTCCCTCCTGCAAGACTACTGTTTCCACGAGCGTTGATTATGGCTCCAAGCGAGATGAAATCGTTGACAACTTCAAACTTTTCTTCATTAATTACGATGTGAGGATTATGTAGCGCAGTGTGAGGGCTTGATTTTCTTTGTAAAATCAAAGGGCTTTGATTTTCGTTGTAATCCTTACTGAAGGGCGAAATCCTCACTCTTCATCAGCCAGTGCTTCAAGTCCTTACTTAACAAGGTCGTGTCATCAGCATGTTACAAAATCACGTGGGCAAAATTAAACAGAATGTTCCTCGTGCATTTGATGTTCACTCATTTTGTTGTTTGTGTTGGCAGCATCATTACATGCTAGAACACAGTTTATCTGTTCATAAGTTGAAGGATATTAGATTGCCTCTAATTTAATGATATGAATAAACATGATAAAAAACATATACACTTTTTTTTAGAAAAGCTTTTTATTTCCTTTGGGCAAATATCTATAAATGGAATTGCCAGATTATATGGTGAATTTATGCTTAACTAGATTAGAAACTGCTAAACATTTTCCAAAATGACTGTGCCATTGTGTTTACATCATTAAACAGTGTCACATATCCTTGGTATAACCTTTAAAAAATTTTTATATACATTCTAATAAGCATACAGTACCTCATTTTGATTTTAATTTCGCATTTTCCTCATAACCAATGTTAATCTGTGGTTTGTGTTTTGATACTCTTAACAAAGTATGACCAAGAGCAGAATTATCTTCATTGTGGTAAATTTCTATTTATCTATTTATTCTTAGTTGGTCCTGCTTTTTGTGTTAGGCTAAGTCTTTCTCTTCCCCACAATTGCACAAATTTTTTTTGTTTTATCTTTTACATTTTTATAGTTTTAGGTTTTAGAGTTATGATTTCATTTTGGCTAATTATGTCTATGGTGCAAGATATACTGGTAAGTAAAAGTTTATTTATTTTTTGTTTGTTTCAGCATCTAGGTATCTGATTGTCTCACTACAATTTTTAAGAATTCCTTTGTTCATTAAAAAAGGTCTTTGCATTCCTGTAGATAATTAAATAGACCAAGCCAAACATGTATAAATGTATTTGGGGCCCTCAATTCTGTTCCATTGACTTATATACATAAGGTAACCTCTTTCCAGTATCACACTGTCTGAATGACAGTGGCTTTATAGTATGTTTCCAAATAAAATAATGTTTTGACTATCCTAGTCCATTTGCTTTTCCATTGAAAAATTTAGAATTTAATTATTTCCTAGAACACCCCCAAAATCTGCTTCAGTTTTATTGTTAAATTTACTGATTGCTAAATAAATAAATAAATTTGGATAGAATCGACATTTTAACATTCTCAAATCCTCCAATTCATTTGAAGCCTATCTCTCCATTTTTTAGGTCTCCTGTAACTTTTGACTATATTATCAGTTTCCATGTAGAGATCTTTTTATCACTATGTGATATATTCATCTTTATTTTTGATAATATTTCTTTTTCTCAAAGTATTGTCTGATATCAATATACCTAGGCTGGGTTTGGGGTTTTTTGGTTTTGTTTTGTTTTGAGGGAGGGGTCATGGCATACCTTTTTTCATTGTTTGACTCTCAACGTACGTAGACATTTTTATTGAAAGTCCATTTCTTATAGATAACTTTTCGTGAGTCTTGCTTTTTAAGCCTGACTAAACCTAAGCCTTTTCATTATTATACCTGGATTTAATATATTTAATATTGATATAGACATGGTCATATTTAAATCTTCTCTTTTGTTAGTTGTCTTCTATTTGTGTATTTTCTTTCTTCCTCTCCCCGTACCCCCTAAATACTTTTGTCAAGATTTGTCTCAGTCAGAATAAAAGCAGTTCTGGGAGTGAAGACACATTAAAGGTTATTAACTACGTGCCCTGTCTTTTGACCATATGATGAGTTGAATCTGGCGGTAGGACCTGGAGGTCTTAAAGACAGCTAGAGGATCTAGCAGGTCACAGGGAACTTGGGCAGCTGAGAGGGAAGGGCAGGGAGAAGCATCTCTTGAGGATGGATAAGACATAGAAAGTTAATGCTGCCCATCCACATTTTTTTCCTGGGTTTGGTCTTGCTGGAAACCACAAAACTTATATCTTATATCCATAAATGGAGATGAGGCAATTAGGTAAACATGCTGTGTTCCAGAGGAGATGATGAATTAAAGGACTTTGGGTTTTTAATTCACTAAGGAACATATAGTTCTTCATGTGAGACTCAAGGTTCAGAGCCATCATCTTGTTCTGCCAAATATTAACTCAGCTAATTGCAGCCCAATCAATCATCCATGTGATGGGTTGGAATGTGAAAATGACTTGTTAAATTTTCCCTCTAAATTGCTCTTCTTCCCTTACTCTCCTATCATATATCACCATCCCAACTGTAGAGGGGAATGATGCCATAGGGGGCACAAATGATGCCATAGGGGGCACGCTGGCAAAGGGGGTACGGAAGAGCTCACGCTGTGACCTGCTCACACAATGTCCAGGTGCGCAGGTGAACTAAGTTCATCAGTAGGTATTTTCTTGCATGTAGACCAGAAAAGCAGTCCTCCACCAAAAAATATTATTCTTGAGCACTTGTGTTGGCAGTGTCAGCAGAGGAAGCTGTGAAAGGAAGACTGCTATAGATCCTTCCGAAGCAAACTGTTGACCTTATGTAAAGAGCCTTCTCAAGGTAATTAACCGCTAAGGAGTCTCCAAATGCAAGCGGGCTTCAGCAAGTTCATGAAAATAAAGGAAAGACAAGATCACAGGAAATCCCCATGAACTCTTGCAAGTCCCCTCATATACTAACTCGGGATGGCTTACCCAAAAAGGTTTCCAAAAATTTATCTCAGGAAATGGTTTTTCTGTAAAGAGGCATACTGGACACTCAACAAGTACTTTAAGTCCCCAAGCCATAAGGAACAATTGCTGGCAAGAATGTTCTAGGAGTCAGAAGGACCTGGATACTAATTATGTTCGCTTACACAAGTCGCGTATGCCTCCAGATCTTAGATGTTCTCATGTGTGAAACGAGAATACTAGCACCTGCTCTGCTTGCTGCCACTGGGGTTTGATAATCAAACACGCAGATGGGATGAAAAATAAAGCCCCACCCATACCAGTAGGACCCTGCAGATGTACAAGATAAGAGACAAGGGTCCATCCTTCAGACAGTGCCTCGCGCCACTCGGCCTTGCTGTTGCGTTAATGAGAGGCAGAAGGTGATAAGTTTAGAGATGGCATTCTTCGGGATCTACAAGGACTGAGGCCAGTGTTCTGCTGAAAAAGGAGGAGGGGATGACCAGGAGACGCACTGCAGCTCCGGGGGGATGACACAGAACGTTCTTGAGAGGGCTGAGTCAGATCATTGGACAACGGGACAGGCCCCATGTCCTGGAGCCCTTGCTTGGATCACGTTCACGAGAGACATGAAAAGGCTGGTGGTGAATGTGTTGCTGTAGGAAGAGACCATCCCAGTAGACAGCTGGCCTGAGGAAGGAGAGTCCCCATGCTGGGAGTGACTCTCATTAAGTCCCAGTGCGATGACTGACAGAACACTTGGGCTTTTTAGCTTTCTCTGTCTTAGGGTTTCTGATTCTTTCTTGATGCCTGTGTGTGAATTCTGCAATAAAAATACTCTTTCCTAACATGCCCATAGTTTAAAAATAAGAGATTTTTTAAAAATGTAGTCTATATTACACACTATCATTTTTCCCTCAGTTACTATTATCTCATAGATGACTTTTTGGATAGGGGGACATATGGGAGGGAAGGAGAACGCCTCTCGATCATTAACAACTGTTTCTGGAGAGGAGTCCCTGTTCCCTCTCATTTGGTCGCTGGATGGCCCAAAGATTTCCCTTGGTTGAACCTCTTCTACTCGGAACTGGATTGGTTGCAGAAAGGGGTGTGTCACAAATAACCCTTGAGGAATCCAGGCCACCAAGCTAATGAAGTGCCCCAAGGAAAAAAAGTCTTACCTATCAGCTATGAATTCTGCCCCCCCTCCCTCATGCCACAGACCTGAGGGCACATGACCTGGGAATGTGCATTCAAAGATAATACTACCTTCAGAAAACTCTACTTATAGGTAAGTAACTCTCTTTTATAGGAGGTATCTTTGTGTGGCAGACTGTTTATGGGAGCAATTTGAATTGAACTTTAAATGAAAAGGCATATCTCTGTAAGTGGTAATAATTTTAGTCATCTCGCTGTGGCTAGGGGTTGTGGAATTCATTAGCACAGATTAACATATAAAGTGGGTGAGATATCTAATAGCAAACGGAGAGGTTTAGGGGCCTTAATTCATCACTGAATGAACAGCGTGTACAGTATTAGGGACTATGAAATTTTTAATTTACACAAAGTGTCCAAGAATATAGGGAATAAATTTAAACCCAAAACAGATAATGGAGCTATGCCCTGCCTGGCTGGCAAGTTGAATTGTTTTTACACTGAGTGAAGAAAGCTAATTATCCCGAGCACAAGGAGACTGCTAAAAATAATAAGATTATAAGGAATAATTTGCTGATATAATTACAACAAAATTGGGTACACACAATCGTCAGATACATGTATTGCTTGACCTGGGTGAGAAAGTGAAATAAATCCTTCTTCTATAACCTTCGTAAATTTGTTTTTATCATTTCCAAGTGCTGTTTGCACAGGCAGCACAATTTGCATGTGTAATGTGGCTGTACAAATTGACAACAAGTAAATTATTCAAGGAAATAGGCTGGTCCCGGGTCTGAACTATCTCGCAAAGCCTATTCATTTTGAAGAATCACCGAGACGTGAAGCTCATACATCAACTGCTTTCTGACAATCCTCAGACTTATTGTCTCCTAAAATGTCATTATGGCTATTATTTATGAAGCTAATTCATTTATTAATATATATTTAACTCTGACTTGTCATGCACCTTCACAGACATTCTGTGCACTGCATATTTTTGAATAGATGAAAGACTTTTGCATGCTTTAATGATTACTGTAAGCAGCTATAGATTTATGGAATGCAGCTTTATTATCTACTTGCATTAATACCTTTTGGTAACTTCTTTCTTTCTTCCCTTTTATTTCTATCTTTCTCTCCTTTTTTTTTTTTTTTTTTTTTTGGTTGCTTAAGGTCCTCAAATATAAATGGCAAATAACATATTCAAAGATTGTAGAGGGGAAAAAAAGATTTCTCTGAGAGTTTGTTGCATTTTAGAACAAAACGGGTTATCTGTCAGTTAAGGCCTAATTCGCCTAAAAAGATGGGTATATACCAATTATGTTGGATTTTCCTGCAAATATATAGGCTGTGGTTTTTCAAGAAAGAAGACGGGTAATTCCTTGAGCTCCTTTCCCTGGTGAATGGGGCCCTTCTCTTTTGTGTGCTGAGGAGGAGTCACCAGACCGGGGATGCTGACTTTCATTGTTCCTCCGGGTCTTTCGCTGTGCCCAGACCCGTGTGGTAGTGAACCAAGCCCAGGTGTTCACTGGAGGATGACCTCACGCTTCTTTGAGAATGGCACTCATAGAATCAAGAGGATCAAGCACCTTTCCAGCATCCCAGTCTATATAGTGCTCCTTGTTTTAATACTTTGAACATCCAAGGGGATAGCTTGTGACTCCCATGAGGAGACATATGCGGTATGCCTACTAGGCTGTTTTTATAGTGTCCAGCATCAACACTGGACAGACATTGCTGCTTCTGGCTGTCAGGGCATGAAGCCTGTGTACTTGTATCCTCCACTATGTTTGACCACCGTGTGTGTTTGTGTGTGTGTTGTTGCTGCTGTTGTTGTTGTTGGCAAAGGAGAAAGAGCTGAAAGATGCAGAAAAGAAATGGTCCAGGTCTCAAGGCATTCTGCTCTGTGAACGTGTTTAAATAGCCACCCTTCTCCTAACATAAGGCTTTTGCATTTGTGTTGCATCTGGATACCGAACTCTTACATTCCTAACCAAAAAGGCAGCACAGGCAGCCCACAGTGCTGCCGTAATTGTCAGAGAGAAGTGGAGAATCATTGCAAACCAGAGGCTCCATTTTCAACATAAAAAGGGTCAGAAGCCAAACAAGAAAAGAAAACACCACTACCCCAGGACTGTGCTGAGCACACTGGTTTCAAGAATGTCATAGTTCATCTAAGACAATAAGAACAGCACTCCTTCCTGGTCAGAGACAGGGTTATGGATGAGTGTGGCTTGGGGCATCTGGTAGGATGAAGAGGACAGGGAATGACTGCTAATGGCAGAGTATCTTTGGGAGTTGATACAAATGCTTTAAAATTACAGAGCAGTCACAGCTGTACAACTGAATACACCAAAGACCAGGGGAGAGTGGACCTCAAAGGGGCTGTGAATTTATCTAGTTCAGTGAAAGTGTTTCCAAAAGACTGCTTGGTTCATGCCACAATTCATTATTTCAATAAATGGAAATTACTAATACCATGAACCCTGGAGAGCAGCAGAGGAAAGTACCTGTGACTTCTTCTGCTTTACAAAACTGAATCCCCACAGAAGTACGGGGAGGAGGCCTCCTCCTTCAACCCAGTCTTCAATCAGAGTGGTAGTCATCTGGCTTGCCTCAATGAGATAGAAAAAAACAAAACAAAAGACAGCCTCGTGTCTCAAACACTGGGTTAAGCTACCAAACAGAATCCGGCAAAATCTTGAGTAAACCTGTAGGAAGATACTATTTTTCATTTGGAATTATACTAGAACTTCAGAAAGCATCGAGAATATATCTTCAAAGTAAATTTCTAATATTCGTCAGTTTCACAAGATCCTATTTGCTGTGAAAGCAAGCGGCACACATGCACACACACACACACACACACACACACACACACACATCTAGCCTGTCATTCTAACAGCAGAGTCCTGGCAGGGAAGTCTGATGACATTTTTATTAGTAATATTAATCACACACTTAAAGGGGAAAAATGTCTCACTTTTCCACGAACCATAATATTTACCTATTTACACCTTTTAAAATTTCAATAACTTCAACTTGGAACCCTTGACCCCCACAACCTCCAAAAAAAAAGACCCCAAGTAAAATGAAAATTAATAAATGCTCCCTCATGTGTGCGACAAACCATTAATTGGACCGACTGAAAAGCTGGCGCCTAATAAGAAACATGCCTTCAGCAGAAATGTGAGAGTCATCTGTGATGCTCATGATTTAATGATAAAAATGTGCAGTCAATTTTCAATGAAGTTTAGACCTCTAACCCAGGAATATTTTAACTCACCAATTCTTGCAGATACCTGAGGAACTTTGAAAGGTGAGCAACCCGACATACAGAAATGTTCCCAGCATGTATTAAATAATTCATCTCTCAAGTGCTCCCAGCACCCGTGGATGATCAGAGATGGAATTGGTCTGGCACTCACAGAAAGCACAGGCATTAGTCTAGCCACAAAGTGACTTTATTAGTATTTACTAGAGAACAACTGTTATGAAATCAGAAGTCCGAGCATGTGAGGAACACCAAGCAAGTCCCCTGGGTGGCACAGACAGTTAAGCACTCAACTCCCAGCCAAAAGGTTGGCCGGTTGACCTCAACCCAGAGGGGTTTCTGAAGACAGGTCAGGTGACCCCAGTTTTGACCCCTCCATGAGACAGCTGCAGGCTGCACTTATGGGAACCCACCACCACCACAGCAATCATATCACGGGCCAGATATCTCACACACATTTTGGAAATCAGTGCTGGGGTGAGCTAGACTAGTCCTAAGAATAGTTTATTCATGCAAATAAATATTCAGTTCATTCTCACTACAGACTAAAGAGGCGCCTTGGTGGCATAGTATGTTACCCTCTGAGCGGATCCCTGCAAGGTCAGCAGTGAGAAGCCACTGGCCATTCCTCAGGAGAAAGATGAGGCTGTCCCACTGTCCTAGAAGGTCACTATGAGTCAAAGTTGACTTGATGGTAATGAGTTTATGAACCAAGGAGTTCTGGGTAGTGCTTGACCGATAACCAAACAACTAGGAAGTTCACATCCTCTCAGAGACCCTTCAGAAGAGAGACCTAGCAATCTACATCTAAGACAAACTAAACCATCGGAAACTCTATGGAACATAATTCTACCTTGACATATCATGAGTCAAGGTCAACTTGACAGGTCAACACAGAGTAAGCATGGGGTAGACAGTCTGGCTCAGAAGTGGGCAGCTTCTGGGGGTGGGAGCGGGGATATGATGATGAATAAAACATAGTTCTTACGTTAATTTCCAAGCCAAACTCACTGCCATCGAGTCAATTACAACTCACAGCAGTCCTGGAGGATAGAGTAGAACTGCCTTGTGGGTTTACAAGACTATTCACTCTTTAGAGAAGTAGAAAGACCCGTCTTTCTCCTACAGAGCAACTGGTGGTTTCAAACTTAAAGTTAGCCATCCAGCATGTGAACCACCACTCCATCAGGCCTCTTCAGGAATGTAAAACAGTGAGATGTAGTTACAAAAACCTTGTCATTATTGTTTAAGTGGTTTACAATGAGCAACATTTTGCTGGATTCAGAACTGAGAGCATGAATATCCTTTTGAAACAAAACACTGGGGGGTCGTTGAGTGAGTGATGGCCCAGGCTTCACATGTATTCAGAAGAGAGATTTCCCTCCAGGGAAAATTCTCAAAGAGCCAGTATCTAAGTTGGGCCTGACAGGACGGCCTGCCATGTAACAGAAAGAATTGGACAAAGGCATTCAGGTGAATGAGAGCATGGGAACGAATGCTGGAGAACATATGCAATATAAAGTAGTGCGGAAGGGTTGCAGGTCAGGGAGTGGGAGTGGGGTGGGAGGTGGGGAGAAGAAACAGAAATTCGTGCAAAGGTTAAATCATGGAAGTCCCACACTGCCACCCTAGCAATACAGATTTGATACGTAGATCATGGATGTAAGGCACTTAGACACCAGGTGCATTATAAGTACTCAGTATATATGAGATGTTATTCGTGTTTAACAGAAGTTCAGGAGGCGATGAGCAGAGCCTTCTAGGTGGTTAATGCAGTGTCCCATAGGGGAGCTCCTGTAGTTACATGATCTAGTGTCAACTGGAGACTACTATGAGTGAAGGGGTGGAGGCCAGCCTGTCAATCAGGTCGCAGCTTGATAACCTCATTAGTACAGAGATAATAACTCCATGGAGGCAGGGTACACACACCCTACCTGCAAGACATTCTCGTTGACAAGCCATGTGGAGTTGGCTGTCAGAAAACTGAGCCCTGGAGCTGGAGAAGCCATGTGGCGAACCACATCAGCACTGAGCTGCTTTGACCACCACTGGATCCACAAGACTTTCCACCCACTGCCCTGTGATCTTCCTGCATTCTGCGTCATTGCATGTGTTGTGTGACTCTGAAGAGATATTTACAGACTGGTATCAAACATATGGGCTAATATCGAACTTATGGACTTGATCGGGACAGGGCTGAAATGTTTTCTTAATATACAATTATTCTTCATATAGAGCTCTTTCTTATACACATGAGTGTCTATGAATTTGTTTCTCTAGTCGATCCGGACTAGCACAGCTCCAAATGAGCTAGTTAGTCTATGCTAGGTGCAACTCACTCTCTGGAGATCCCTAGACAATCTCCACCCAAAAGGGCCCTATTCTCTTTTGTATCATCATGCCTAAGGCATCAGTTTATTCAAGAAATGCATGTTGAACCAACTCCCCCATTAAATGAAAAGCCCCCTGGAGACATGAAGAAATAGATGCTCTGTCTTGTGTTGCAGAGCATATTAATTCATTTGAATTTGTCATCTCTGGCTATACCAAGCAGAACTAACTTAAATCCCAGTTCTAACTTGGTGATACCTAGTTTCTGGACCTACTGAGATACCAAAGAAAGTTCTGTTCTGAAGGCCCCTCCCTGCAACTATCGTGTGGATTCTTCTCCTCTACACCTCAATGATCACATCTACCCCTCATAAGGTGATTGTGAGGGAGAGGAGGAGTGTCCCACGTCTAGCACTTTCGCCCCAGCCATCAGAATTTGCAACGCTCTCCTGATGACCTTGGCACGGCATGCCAGTCGATGTGCTGTTTTAGAGGTAAAAGAAAGAGAAGAAAAAGCATTTTCACAATTTTCATCTGACTGTTTCCTTTAGATTCAGCCACCCATATGGTTTCTGACACACGATTTCCTGTTCTATGCCTTTCGCCAACTCCGTGCAGTTGAGCTCAAGTCTTGAAAGCCCAGAATGATAGATTTCATAGTTGGAATGTTAAGTCAAGATTTCCTGTGCCCACCCGGAAGTAAGTTGATACCGAAAAAGAGACAGAAGCTCAGAGTCATCAAATGGCTTGCCTTTGAAGAACACTTTTATGAAGTGGGCAAGAGGAAGAGTTTTCAGTTTCATCTGAATCTTGACCATCAGAGAGGCAATGGAGCCTGGTGATTAAGAGTCGGTCAACAATGGACCATGGGCTAAATCTAACCCACCACTTCTTGGTATAAATAAAGTGACTAAAAAAAAATAGGGCCATGTATTGACTATGGCTACCTATGACTACTTTCACCCTACAACAATATGGGTAGATAGCTATGGTCAAAGTCAACAAAATTTACAAAGTCCGGCCCTTTACAGAACACATTTTCTGATCCCAGGTGAAGAGTTAAGACCTCCTTGCCAAGTAGAACAAACTTAAATCCCAGCTCTAACTTGGACTAGTTAATTATGGTTCGTCTGTAAAACAGGTTGTGGTGAGACCTAACTATCTCATGGGAGCCAACGTGGCACCTCAGGCACCCTACGGTACCCAGTCATGTGAGCGTCCAAACAAAGCCGAAGCCAGCGCGAACGGGCACTCAAATCACTATCCAGGGAGCACCAGGCTTCCAGAAAGTAAGTCACTACCCAGGGAGCACCATGCTTCCAGAAAGCGTCAAGAGCAGCTTTTGGATGAGACACAATATGACATATGCACAGATAATACAGATGAAAAAGGTACCCATTAGTGCACATAGAACAAATGAGGGTGCATGATAATCCTGTGGGGGCAGGGGAGAGGAGGAGAGATCCCTGGTTGTTTGATCGTTACAGGAAAGGTGGGAGGAATTTACATGAAACCTTGAGTTGAGGTAGAATTTTGCAAAGTCTTTGGACAAACAATTACCTTCCTCCTTGGCTGTGTTTCCTTGTGAGCTCCTCTCACTGGTTTCCCACCCAGTGGCCAAACGGAACCACTGCAGCAGCAGCCGCCAGCACTTTCGCTTCTTTGCGATTCTTTAACTCCTGGGAAAACAGTCCAACCTAGTCAGCAGATGACAGAGGAAAGGAGATGAGTGCCTGTGATTCCAAAGAGCAAGAACATATTTGGGAATGGGAGTTGGAGGTGTCCCCCTCGCACCCGTGAACATGCAGTGACTGGTGTCTTGTCTGTGGCCCTCTTCAGAATTTAGCTGTCCCAGAGGTGACATCAAAGGGTTCATCAAAGCATCCAAAAAGCCTGAAACAGACTCAGGGGCTCTATAACCACTCCGCAGATACCCGCTGAATGGAATAAATGACTTTGGGTCTACAGCCCATGATGTAATATATTTTGAAGAAGATACTTGGGCGCGGACTGAGATGAGGTGATTGACAGAAGAGCTTCATTGCCTGCTAGTCCTTCGGGACTTGGTGTGGGTCCCTGTGATCAGAAAGCTGTAACTGGTTAGAGCTGTTTTCAGAAAAGGTCCTAAGAGGCTGAATCCAGGGAATAGATGATAAGTCATTCAGAAGAAAAACATGGGATAGAGAAGGGGGGACCCAAAAAGATACGAAATGGACCTTGTGGTAATCCTCCTGCATATTTACTGCTCTAAATTCTCAACCCTCAGAAGGGCCCAGAGATGACAGAACAGGAGGGGAATCCACACGTGGATGGAGGGAACCCCATTAGGAAAGTTTCCCCTCATCACAGATTTTTGCCTGAAAGTAAAACCCAGTCATTGCTGTGCCAGTCACCTAATCTGGTATCAATTTGAGGATTAAGAGTGTAGGGGTGGAATCTACCCTGTCAATCTGAAGCTAGCCAATGAGACCTCTGTGTGGACATGACCTTCTCCTCTGAGAATTCAGGGAAATACAGTTCACTCCCTTGGAGAGATTTGACTGATAAGACTGGTTCCCTGGGAGACATACCTGAGAAGCAGTCACATGAACCTACCCTGATCTGTGGGGCCAGAAACCTGGATCTGGAGAAGGCATGTGGAGACTTCTCCTAGTGCTGAGATGCTTACAAGACCACTGGACCAAAGAGTTTCTATCCACTGGCTTGTGGTTGTTCTTGCATTTGGCATCATTGCATGTGTTTCGTGAGTCTGAAAAGGACTTAATGATTGGTATCGGACATAATATGGAACTTATGACCTTGGACTGGACTGGGTTGGGATGTTTTCTTAATGCACAATTACCCTTCTTAGAAAACTCGCTTTTATATGCATATGTGTGTTTATGAATTTGTTGCTCTAGTCTACCCAGACTGAAACAAATGCCAAACAGGAGTGAGCATGATTTGGGTTCAAAACCTATTGTAACCATCTAGAGGAGCCAGGGGACAGTTCCAGTGGGTTACTGTCTCTGAGAAGGGGAGAAATCATAGAAGAGAGCCCCTCTCCCCCGCCAAGGGTGGGGTGGGGAACCTGCTGGGTATATAAGCACACTGTAAGCCTCTGGCTGAGCCATGTGAGCAAACAGCCTGGAGGAGGAGGGAGGAGGGAGGAGAGAATAGGGGAAACCAGACAGTCATTTCTTCTGTTTATTTTGAGAGAGAGTTTGGAGTTGGAGTTCAGTTAACTGCCTGCTTAAGAAAGAGAGAAAGAAAGAAAGAAAGAAAGAAAGAAAGAAAGAAAGAAAGAAAGAAAGAAAGAAAGAACGAACATCGGGGCTGAGCCCCAGTGGCGTAGTGGTTGAATGTGGGACTGCAGTCCACTGGCTTAGCAGTTCAAATCCAGCAGCACCTCTCCAGAAGCAAGGCTGGGCCTCTCACTCCCACCAAAGGGCAGTGATGCCCCCCCCCAAAAAAAACAGAACACCAACCAATCAAAAAAACAAAATAGTACTCTTCAAAAGACCACAGCGAAATTCAGAAGCTCTTTAACATCTAATTGACACCTTTCTGGATACCGAAAATGTGAAGCAAAAGAAGAGCATGAACAATACTCACAAGGCCATCAATGGAGACTGGGAAAATGCCAAGACTTCACTGAACCGACACGTCATCTGTACCAGCTGGTTCATAACATCTTCTATAATGGGCTTGGCTAACCTAGTGCTGCCGTGACAACAAGATGGCAACTCCAAATCCATTGGGCTGGGGGATCATTAAAAAAACAGAAATGCATTGCCATACATCTTTGGGTGCTCAAAGTCCAGGTCAAGGTGCGGACCATGTTGGTTCCTTCTGTGGTGATCTCTGTTTGGTTCTAGCCTCAGCAGCAATCCTGGTATTTCTGTGCTTGTAGATGGGAATTTTTTTTTAATGCAGCAACACTAAGAAATGATTGGGCTTAGGCACCATCCTAATTGTTGCTATGATTTCATCAACATAACTGTGTGAGTCCGGGTAGACTAGAGAGACAAATTCATAGACACACATATGTATATAAAGAAGAGGCTTATAGACAAGAGGAATGGAACATTGAGAAGGCATCCTAACCCAGTCCAGTCCAAGGTCACAAGTGCAATGTTAGCCCATATGTCCAACACCAGTCCATAAAGTCCCCTTCCGACTCACGAAGTCATTGGCCAGTGGGTGCAGTCTTGTGTGTCCAGTGGCAGTAGAAACAGCAAAAATTCTCAGTGCTGGCAGGGGTCTCTCTGTGGCTCCTCTGGCTTCACAGGTCTGGTTCCATCAGAGTAAGGCCGCATGGCTTCCTCTCCAGCTCCTCTAGTTCCTTGGATGCTGCCATCTTGTCTTGTCAGTGGAGCATCTTCCAACAACTGGGGAGATGGTCTCTCATCTCCATGAGGGAAAAATCGCGAGACTTCCCAGAATTCTCAGAGAAAGCCGTGTCCACAGAGGTCTCATTGACTATATCCAGATTGACAGGCTAGATTCCACCCCTAGACTTCCATTCATGAAATTGACAATCAGGTACATGACCGCCACAATAACAAAAACCTCAATTTTATTTTTAAAATGATTCAGTTGATTCATGTACCATACAATTGAATGGTTTGAATATATTATCAAGAATTATACAATCAGCTGAGCCCCGGTGGCGTAAGTGGTTGAATGCGGGATTGCAGCCTGTGGTCTTGGTGGTTCAAATCCAGTGGCAGATCTCAGCAACAGTGCTGGGTAGCTCCCACAACCACCAGAGGGCAGTGATGCCCCCCCCAAAAAAGAATTACACAATCATCTCCATAATCCATTTTAGAACAATTTTTTCATTCTTGGACCCAGCAACTCCCTATTTCCTCCCAACCTCCCCTGCCATAACCTTGAGGAAGTATTCATATAATTCCTGTCCCTATAGATTTACCTATCCTAGATTTCACATTTAAAAAATCATCTGAAAAATATCAATGACATCACAATAAAACATGGAAAAACTCAATACAAGGGAAAGCAGAAGATAATAAAAACTAGAACACAATGTTTCCCAGGGAGTCAGCTGAGTTAGAGTACCTCCTGCCTCCAGGGAGGAATACAGGGGTTCCCAGAATCCTCAGGAGAAGACCATGCCCATGCTGGCCTCATTGTCTATGACCTGCTTAACTCTACCCCTTCACTCCTAGTTCTCTGCAATTGACAAACGATTATATAACTACTACTGCTCCATAGAGGAAAAGATGGCAAGGCTTGGTCTTTAGACATATGGTCAGAAGAGACTAGTTCCCGGAGAAGGACCTCGTGCTTGGTAAAGCAGAAGCGCAGTGAACAAGAGGAGTCTTCAGTGAGGAAGCCCTCAATGGGTTTAAGCATAAGATCCATTGTAAGGATGATGCAGGATCCTGCAGTGCTTTGTGCCCTTGTGCATACGGTGGCTATGGGCCGATACTGACTCTCTGCCATCTGACAACAGCAAGCAGCTTGTTTCCACAGTTCTCTGCCCCAGCAATTATCAGGAGGTGCCGGAGCAGCATCTGTAAATAAAGGACTTGGTTATCAAGGGCAGAGCAAGGCTTGAGACATCTCTAAAGATTCTTCACGACTAGCACCAATGAGTCCAAGGAGTAGAAGCTAGGTTCGAAGGATTAATCCTGTCAATTCATCAATCAGCGCTTCTCAGACATATATAAAAAAGAAAGAATGAAAGGCAAGACTTTGAGAGCAAAGAATATTCCCCAAGCCCAGTTACCATTCATACACAAATGCAAAAGTGTGGACCCTCTCGGGTCTACAAAATTTCAGCAATTTTAAATGGTGTACACTGATTTACTTAACTTACTCTTTTTTGCAAACTGGTTGATTGCAAATAGGTCATACTCTAGTATAGCAGAAAATGAATTAGAAAGAAATATTACTGAATAATGAATTACTGAAGATGTTACTGTGAAGCTGAATCTGAGGTAGCTATTTGTCAAGACAGAAATATCTAGATAAAAGCTCAAGGTAGAAGACAGAGTTATGTGATATTGCTGACTTTGAAACGTACACAAACAGATGAATATCCTGTGTTTAAAATGGGTGCACATATCAAAATCTTAGATTAAAGAAATAAGAGAGTGGTGGAATCCAGGGTATGAAATCTTTTGCCTTTCATACAACAAAGTAGTAAGCATATCATTTGCCTCAGATATGTATATTCATACTTTTAAAAATAACTTTTGTGATATACTTTAACTGTTCTGACCATCAAGTGAAAATATATTAAATTAAAACATCAATGGAGATAATAGTATAAATCTGATAAAATATATGGGAGGGAAAATAAAGATGTATAAAAAGAAACAAGCAGAAGAGAAATATGTGTAACAATTATAATGAATAAAGCTGTATCAATTTCCCCATGTCAAATGACAAATGTTAAAAGTATTTTACTTCTCTGGGGAAAAAAATGCAAGGTAAACACATAGGGTCAAGTGCAAAAAACAGTTTTATTTCAGAAATTTGTCTGGATACTTTTTTTGTTTTATTTGACAGACTAAGACCAATTACAAACAGAATTTTAAACCCCATCCATCACAATTTTCTCTTATAACGCACACATGCAAGTAACACTCACATGCATTTGACTTCATTGGATGCGTTCGAAAGAGTTGCACGGTCTGCAAAATGGAGACAATGTGCCTGGTCTCCACAAAATGCAGTATTTTAATTTACTTATCAAATACTTCTAGTGCTGACCTAGCACCAACTATTTATTCTAAACGCTTTCAAAGAAGAGCCCATTGTATTTACCCAAGATCCCAGCAGGAAACGCACTGAATTTGGATAAATGGAAGTGAATTGAGTACAAGAAATGTTTATAAAGATGTCAATGGCAGTTTTTAAAAGCACCGTGGAATTGTGAGACAGCCCCACAGAGCCGAGCCCATGCTTGGATCTGAGTGAGTGTTGCTGTTGCAGACAAGCCAGGCAAGGAGGGAGCAAGGGAAAGACACAGCCCACCACACAGGTCTCCTGCTGGTGCCTCCCATTGGCCAAACTCAACAGATAGTCAAATGGCAAGAAACCCACTGGTCTTCTAGGGCCAGAGAGGGAGCCAGGTGGAGGTGGGACTGAATCTGGAGACGATATTCAGCAGACTCATATGATTTCTAGAGCAACTGAGGCAGACAGAGGTTAAATACTGTGCTCAAGATCACACAACCACTTAGTGATGAATCAGGGGTTTAAAACCTCAAAGTCTGCCACTGTGATGCCAGGTTGCCTCTGTTCTGTTCCCAAGCTTATACAAAGTAGCTGTGTTTGTTGTTGTTAGAGGCTGCCAAGTCGATCTTTACTCATAGTGACTTCTTATGAGATTAGAGCTGCCCCACAGAGATTCCTAGGCTGCCATCTTTTTAAAAATCATTTTACTGGGGGCTTCTACAACTCTTATCACAATCTATACATACATCTATTATGTCAAGCACATTTGTTGGCATCATCATTCTTAAAACATTTGCTTTCTACTTGAGCCCTTGGTATCAGCTCATTTTCCCCTCCCTCCCCGAGCCCCTCTTTATGAAACCTTGATAATTTATAAATTATTATTATTTTGTCAAGTCTTATGCTGTCCAACATCTCCCTTCATCCACTTTTCTGTTGTCCATCCCCATGTGAGAGGTTTTTATGTATATCATTGTGATCAGCTCCCTCTTTGTCCCCCCACCTTCCCCTTCCCCTCCTGGTATCACTACTATCATTATTGGTCCTGAGGAGCTTGTCTGTCCTGGATTCCCTGTGTTTCCAGCTCTTATCTGTAACAGTGTACATTCTCTGGTCTAGTCAGATTTGTAAGGTAGAATTGAGATCATGATAGTGGGGGGAGGAAGCATTAAAGAACTAGAAAAAACTTGTATACTTCATTGGTGCCATTCTGCACCCTGACAGACTCGTCTCCTCCCTGAAACATCTCTGTAAGAGGATGTTCAGTTTGCCATAGATGGGTTTTGGGTTTCTACTCCGCACTCCCCCTCATTAGCAATGCTATGACTTTTTTGTTCTTTGATGCCTGATACCTGATCCTATTGATATCTCATGATCCAGGCTGGTGTGTTTCCTCCGTGTGGGCTTTGTTGCTTCTTAGTTAGATGGCTGCTTGTTTATCTTTAAGTCTTTAAGACCCCCCCAATGCTCTATCTTTTGATAGCTGGACACCATCAGCGTTCTTCACCACATGTGCCTATGCACCCATCTGTCTTCAGCTATCCTGTCCAGAAGGTGAGCATCATGGAATGCCAATTTAATAGAACAAAGTGTTCTTGCATTGAGGAAGTACTTGAGTTGGGACCCAAAGTCTATCTGCTACCTTAATACTAAACCTATAAATATATGGACATGGATCCATTTCCCCATCATATACCTACACATACATATGTATATATATTTACATGCCTGTATTTGGACCTCTCTACATGCCCTTTGCCTCCTAATTCTTTCCTCTATTTCCTTTTACTTTCCTCTTGTTCCACTATCATGTTCAGCCTTCATTTAGGTTTCAGTAATTCCTCTCAGTTACATTGCCCTTGATCAAGCCCTATCAGGCCTTCTATACCTTCCTCACCATCAATTTTAGATCACTTGTTGTTCCTTTGTCCCTGGGTTTGTTAACACCCACTTTCTTTCCCCCCACTTCCCCTTTACCATGTCCCACCAGAACCATTGGTCCTGTTGCTTTCTTCTCCAGATTTTTTTGTCCCGACTAGCTTACCTAGATAGACCTTCAGAGATAATAACATGCACAAAAAAAATGAAGACGGAGCAAAACAAAACAGCAACAATAAAGGAAAAGTCTATAAATAGTTCAAGGTCTGTTTGCTGACCTTCAGGAGTGTTTTCTGGTCTAGTCTGATGGGATACCATGCCCTGGCCCTAAAGTCTATTTTTGGTATTCCCTGGGAACTTTATTGCTTTGTTCCCCTTGCTATTCTGTTGCATGCCCGTAGTGTCTCCCTTTGGTATAGTGGAATCAAATCAGGCACAATTTCCACACTGTGTCTCCAGTATTGTCTCCTGTAGTGCTACATATCAGTGAGAAACAACGTGTCTCATATGAAGGTCAGCCATATGGTCCTCTCTGTGCATTGTCTACTCTGGGCAGGGATATTGGTCTCAAGGCTTGGTGGGCCAGGATGTGCTTCACTATCTTTCCCTCCCCCTTCACTTGCTCCCGTGTGCTCTGATCAGACATGTCCCTCTCCCTGAACTGTAGCTTCAGTGATGTCCTCTGAAGTGAATACTTCTTTGTGATGGTAGTGGGGTGGCTGTCCATGTAGTTGGGATTGAGGCTGGCCTTCGGTCCTAGGCGGTCATTTTGGTGGGAGCATATTACTGGGTCTTTTCTCCTGCAGAGTTGTGGGTGGATTTGAACCACTTATCTTGTCGTGAGCAGCCAAATGTTTAACCAGTGTATCATCAGGGATCCTTTATCTTATTACACTTTATCATACCTAGCTTTGATTTCCCACCTCATTTCTTCTAGTGTTGTCCAATATAATAGAATTTTAATGGATTTTTAAAAGAAAGATCATTGTAAAAGTCCATTCTGGCTTCTATCTACCACCTGTTTAAGTGCTGGCAGGCATATTTCTGTTATTGTAGACATTTAACTAACAAGAGTCCCATTATAATTCATGGATCATTGTGAAAACTGAGCCGTTTTCATGATAGGCATACTTCCCAACAGATTCTTAGTTTAGTTGGAAGAGTGCAGCTAGAGGAAAGACAGGAGGTGAAAATTTGGTCTCATTTGTAAAAGTTCAATTTTAAATATGGATCACAGTTTCCTGAAGTGTGTCTATTGGGAGCATTCCAACAGAATTTCAGGAATCTGAAAAGTCTTAATGAACATGGCATAAAGCTTTCCTCGATCCTTTGGTAAACATTTTCATATATTAAAGATGACAAGTTGTGAATTAAGTTAGAAATATGCATCTCAGCAAATCACCTAGAGGGAGGAAGCCAGGCTTTCTGTCCAGAGTCTTTCCTTCCAGAAGTATGGCCCTGAATCAATGACTGACTCAAAAGTTCACTAGTTGGAGTAAGTGTAAGACTGAAACAAAGATATCACTTTGAGGATACAGGAAGGTCCGTTGCCTCATAGGCATGCAAAAGTTGGACAATGAGTAAGATAAATGAGGAAGACTGAAGAGGAACTCTGGGGGCACCGTGGCTACACATTGCACTGAGATCCTCAAGAAAGACTGAAGAGCGTGAATGACAGTGTTGGCGGAGAATATCCAATACCCCGTGGACTGCCAGAAGAACAAACAATTCGAGCCAGAATGCTCCTTGCGAGAAAGAATGGTGAGACTTTATCCTCACATACCTTGGACATGTTATCGGGAGAATAACCCCATGCTCGGTCAAGTAGTGGGTCAGGGAGAAGAGAAAGACCCTGAATGGATTAGCACAGCCACTGCAACAATGGGCTCTGACACAGCAATGCGGGTGAGGATGGCGAGGACGGGGTGGGGATTCTTTCCGGTGCACGTAGGGTCACTCTGGAAGAGTCTAGGTGCAAAAGGTTGACATATTTGACTGCTAACCCCAAAGTTGGAGGCTTGGAATCACTCAACAATGCCTCACAAGAGAAGCCTGGTGACCTTTTGAACAGTCAGTTTGTGGTCAGATGCCTAACCAACTGCACCACCAGGCCTCCTTCTAATGCCTTCCGTGCACATGTCTCCAACAGCCCCCCTTGGATCCTTCTGCTTTCATTCCCACAGGTCCTCTTCTAGGTAGTCACCCCCCACACTCGCGATGGGCAGAAGTTTACTGCAGGCTCTGAACATTCCAGACCACTATAAGAGAGTCAGTATTTTTTTTGGAGAGTCAGTATTCAACAAAGCTGGCCACATGATTTATTTGCGTTTCCTGGTGCATTAAGTTACATCTATGCCACAGGATGGTCTCCAAGGTGTGCAATGACAGTATGAAAATGTTGGCACTATTGTGAGAGGGACCAAAATGTGCCACCGACACACAAGTGAGCATGCGCTGCTGGGCAGAAAATGTGCCCACCAATTTGCTTGGTGCAGGGATGCCACCAAGGATCCATGTGTAAAACTCACAGAATCTGGGAAGCGTCGCAAAGCAAAGCCCGCTAAACTGAGGTAGGTCCGTGCTTGGCATTCCGTTTCAGTTGTAACAATCATTTTCTTTTTTTTTTTTTGGGGGGGGGGGGGCATCACTGCTCTCCAGTGGTGGGAGTAGGAGGCCCAGCCCCACTGCTGGAATTGAACCTCCGTCCCAGGGGGCCGCAGTCCCGCGCACAACCACTACGCTACCGGGGCTCAGCCCCGTACCAATCATTTTCTTTGGGGCTCCCTGCCGCCAGCTTCCTGCCTGTCTACACCCCCGCTTGATTTGCGAGGAGAACTGAGGGAGACCAAGCTGGTGTCCAGTTCGTCTCTAAGCCCACAGTGCCGGAGCTGGGACAGTGACCCCAGAGTGGCAGCCTTCTCTCTGACCCATGTCTCCATCAGTTTCCAAGCTTAATGCTGAACCTTTCATGGGGGGTGAGGAGCTCATCCACTTAGGATTCAGTTTGATGGAGAGTTTTCACTGAGAGAACTTTGGGTTCTCTTGCCCCTGGGTCAGTTTTATTTCCATGTGACTTGCTAGGTGAGAGCATGTGGGAGCGGATTACAAACCAATGTGCTGGTGCATGATGTAGGGGGAGACATAATCCCAATGGAAACTGTCAAGGAGCAGGAGACTTTTGCAAGTGTTTTTGAAACCAGAATTAGAGGGTTGTAACGAAGAGCTTCTCATTTAAAGACCTTACTATGTAATTTGAGGACTTAACACCACTCCACATTGCCTTGGTTCCCAGAGCTATGTTCTTATGTAATGAAGAGTTGTGGCTGACACTGCTCTCCCCTTGATCTCGACTCACAGGGAGCCCCGGTAGAACAGGGTGGAAATGCCCGTGTGGGTCTCTGAGGCTGTAACTCTCTAGGGAAAGAGGAAGCTTCATCTTTCCCTCCCAGAATGACTGGTGGTTTCGAACTGCTGACCTTGCAGTTAGCTGCCCAACCCATCTGCGCTCCCCCACCAGGGCTCTTCTTTCCAAGCTAGTTATTTGACCTTCTAGTTTTCACTCCTTCCTCACCCCCACCACAATCTGCTACAGGAGCCTGTCTGGTAAAGTACCTGCAAGGTCTGAGGTTCAAAACCACCAGCCACCCTATTCAAGAAGGATGAGGCTATCTGCTCCTGAAAGATGGACAGATACCCTATGTGGGCAGCTCTGAGTCAGCATTGACTCAATGGCCGTGGGTTTGGGTTGGGTTGAATCTAGCCCTGTTGGCACAGTGGTTAAAAGCTCAGCTGCTATTTGGTCGTGCTTCAAACTCACCCATCACTCTATTGCAGAAGCATTTGGCAACTTGCTTCTTTAAAGAGTTACGGACTTTCAAAGCCTGTGGGGTCATTGCACTCTGTCCTGTCCTGGCACAGTCAGAATAGGCTCATTGGCAATGGGCTTGCTTTGGGATTTGGAAGCTGCCATACTTCTCTTTAACATTAACATGAACTTTGTTGATAGAATTCTAAAAGAAGTTTTATAGCTTCCCTGGAGACAGTTGGAAATGCCCTAGAGTGAAACAACCTAAGGTTTGAAGCTACTAATCTAGATTAATGTTAATAGGTACCTCATCAGGTCTAATCATGTGTTTCTGAGCTTTCGATCATGGACTAAAGTTGCCTTGCAAATAATAGTTAATCCCAATGTACTGAAGATAATACTTAGGTCTTTCCAAGTCTCCTGAAATTACTGCTTGTGATGCAATCAGGACAGGCTTTCTTCTTTTGATTTACAGCTCTCTTTGGGATGGTAGCAGTAAATGGAATACATAGCTCATTTGGGGGTTTCTTAAATCTACCTCCTGGTTTACTCAAATGGACAGTCGTAACATTTTAAATGAGCAATTTACAACTAATAATTTAGAGTAAGATCAGTTTTTTCCTGTCAAAGAAAAGCACAATGGATTAAAAAGCCCAACACAAGGAGAAGGCCGCTAGAAATTGCCTTTGTTCTTCGCCTGTTGGCAACTCACATCGTTAATAGCAATATTTGCCTTTAATGGGGCAGATCTCACTCTGGACATTGCAAGTCATTTAGAAACACTCGCAGGTGACGCTTCACAGCATTCCAAGTCCATGGGTGCTCCACCTTGAGAGAAGAGAACGTGCTTCATGGAGAGACAAGAGTAGGGTGGTGGTGTTCAGTGCCACGGAGTCTCCTCCCACGCTGTGCTACGTTCGAGTGAGGATCTTACATGTTAGCCTATCTTCTGGGGGAGAAGAAGGGACCCAGCCCATCTCAATGGATCCTTGCCAAGAAGATCACCAGCAAAGTCCTCTCCCCGAGTCTTCTCTTACTGCTTCTGGATGAGATGAAGGACACCCTCATAGGTGATTCGTCAAAGGATTTGGGTCTAGGATTCATGGGTCTGGGACAGTTTCACATCTGACCTATGAGTTGGACATCGGTCCTCCATCTCCAAGTACTCAATCTTCTGGAATCCTCAACCCACCTCTGCTATTCATTTCTTTCTGTGGAGGAAACACAGTGCCTCACCTCTGCTTGGGCCATAGGTTCTGAGCACTGGCACCTTTACATACTCAAGTGTGTGGCACAGAGGAACAGGCAAAGCTACAAAACAATTACATGGACATCAGCAAGTAATAGGGAAGCATAACTCCCTTCACCCTTTCAATACCATTTCCTATGCAAAGTGTTGCAGTGTGTGAAATCAAAGGTGGTTGTCCCCGTTTCTTAGGACTGGGGAAGAATCTTTCTGGTCCGCTCCCAAAGCGTGGCTATACTGTTAGAGGCCATCCAGTTCATGCTTATGTAGACTGATCCTACAGAACAAAGCACCGCCTGCGCCTGTGTCATGAGCACAGTTGTTGTTACGTTTGAGCCCATCGTTGCCGGCATCTGTCTTGCCGAGGGTCTTCATCTTGTTCCCCGCCCCTCTACTTCATCAAGCAGGAAGTCCTTTCCCAGGACATCACCTCTGGAGTACATGAGCTGATGTCTCACCATCCTTGATTCTAAAGAGGACCCGGGCAGTGCTTCGTTCTGCTGTCTACGGGGTCGCTCTGAGGGGGAACTGACTAACATTCTGGCTGCACCAGTGTGTGCTCATAACAGGGGACCCAACTCAGTTTTCTCTTACAGCTACCTGACCCTCAACAAGCTAGGGATCCTTACCATTCCACACACAGACGCAACAAATGTGTCTTATCGAGTCGTTGGCTTGAGTTCTTCAAAGATGACTTAGGCTTTCTTAGTCTCTCACATCCTCAGCAGGCCTCGCCTTTGGGAGGTTTTTGAAAGGTCTTGGTAGAAAATGACAAAATATGTTTCCCTTTAGGGCTAGGAGCTGCCTGCTTATTGTCAGTAACGTTTTTGAAGAACGCGGGAACATTGAAGAGATAAAGGGTGTACACAGACGTACAATGAAGGGTCAGGTTGATTCCACAATATTGCAGATGGATTAGAAACTGGTGTCAGATGCTCCCAGATGATACTGCACTTTGTGGTCATCGAGCTGGCCACACACAACACGAAGAACCGGGCCTCTGCGCTTGTCCATTAAGTTTATACTTGTTTAGTTAATAGAGTCCTTGCTCTTCCAAATTTCCAGGTTAATCTTTAATTTTGTAATTACATCAGTAATTAGTGTGCGTGACCATGATTAATTGAGAATGAATTAACACACTTAATTAGAATTATGTATTCAGTAATATGGAGTATTGCAGTGTTGTACATAAATAGGCTAAGAATGATGACAGAACCTGCAGTATTAAACATTTTAGAAATCATGTTTTTTCCCCAAAAAAAGTTTTATTGGCATATAATTCACATGTACAATTCTATATTCAAGGAAACCATTCTTAAATACGCTAAAATATTCCCTTGGGTTTCTTTAAAAAGAGACAAAAGAGAATATTTTCAACCAACATTTTGTCATTCTAAGTCTGTATTTGTTTTCTGAATTGCAGGACAGTAAATCGTGATTAGAATCATGGCTAAAAATAGTTTCATTAGAAACAGAAATAGTAAATATTGTCTCAATTAGCTCAGGGAGATGAGATTAGAAGTGGCTGGTATCATAACTTCAAGCTATATGTTCAGCTGAAGTGTGGAAACAAAGGTGCCATCTATGAATTGCATTGATGACAGCCCTGGGAACTCTCTGGCCTGACTTAGGAAGCTGTCTAGGTGGCCCAAATACAAATCGAATCTGCTTAGTCCTTTTCTTCAGCTTGACTTTTAGACAGCCATAGATTGTGAATACAATTCCTATCCAAAGAGATAGTCTTGAGGATATTATACCAGGTACTCCCAGGATTCCAGCAAGCTTGCAGCCTGTGCTAAGGATACATTCCCTTTTACCTACTCGACTAAAGAGAGGTTGCAAAAGTGGAAGGGATGCTAGAGGTGTTGGTGGTGCAAATAGATTTTTCTCTGCCTAGGGGAAGAAGACAATTGAGGAAGACACTCCCTGCTTGGCCCAGTCAGGTGGAAACAGAGATCAGGTAGGGATTGTTAGAGGGAAACCGAACAGTGAGAGCGTGGTCATTTGTCACAAGGCCAGTCCAGTGGGACAGGAGGGACAGCTGAGGACTCTCTTCCATCCCCCTCCCCCCTTTAAATGGAAATACCATAAATGCTCCTATATAAGCTGAGGTTTTCAGCACATTTTTAATGCAGTGCTAGTGGTAAAATGAGGTGCCTCGACTGAGATTTGGATTGGTTTATACTCGAGTATATGTGGTAAATGAAGAGGAAGTCAGGTAAAAGTTGGCAAGTTAAAGCAAACAGAATAAAGAAACCCAGGTCAGGTTCCCAGCTCCTCCTGAAAGTCATCCAGCAAGGTCAAATCCCAGGAACCAGAAGCTCAAGATCCATCCTACCCTCCAGTGTGTCCACCAGGATGGAAGATGGAGAGAAAGTTGGGATAAAGACTCTGAATGGAGACTTTTTTCGAGAGGCTAATAGCCCGGCCTTGGGACAAGGCTTTGAATCCTGACTCTACTCTTTCTGACTTAACCTCCTCACATTTGAGTTTCCTCCTCCAGAAGATGGGGGTGAAAATAGTCCTCTCTCACAGAGAGCGGGTTCAGAACAAACATCCCAGGAGCTAAGGTTGAATGACTATTTACTACATGCCCGTCCCTGTGCTAGGTCCCTGATAGTTATTGTTTGTCTTATTCATATCATATTTTCATCCTCTTTTTATACATGACAGACTGGGGCTGGGAAAGACTGACTGCGTACCTCAGAGGAGACCATGCCCTAACAAATCAGGAAGGAAAGCACACGTCATCAGGCAACACAGTGAGAAGCAGGAAGAGGGAAACCTCAAGCCACTTGCCATGGAATCCATCCCAACTCATGACCACCCCACGTGGGTCAGAGCAAAGCTGCGCTCCATGCCACTCCGGAGAAGTCACTGTAGGACCTTTTGGAAGCCAATCTCCAGGGCTTTCTTCCCAACACACCTGGGTGAGTTCAAACTCCCCACCTTTCCATTAAGTAGTTGAGTGCGTTATCCTTTGTGCTGCCAGGGTGCCTGTAAATACTACTACATACTCAGGAGATTATAACTATTATTCTTTCTTAAAGGTCCACATAATAAAACAAAGAAAGGATAGCTAGGATCACCTCTATCAACAAGAGAGATAAAAAGTTCATGGGGAAAAGCCTATCATCTTTCATTCCCTTTCTCCATGAACTCCTCGATGCACCTGTGTATTTAGGTAGAAGTACAGAAACATAAAAGCACATGAAAGGAGGAGAGAAAGCAGGGGTTAGGGTAACTTCTGGTAGGTAAGGTGGCACATCTCACACTCACTCACTGTCCTTGAGTTGATGCTCACTCAGAGGGACCCTATTAGGTGGAGTAGAATTGCCCTTGGGAGGTTCAGAGACTTTAACTCTTTATGGGAGTAGAAAGTCCCCCCTTACTCATGCAGGTCCCACAGTGCCATGGATGTCACTCCACTTGCCATCTTTAGCAAAGTCTGTTCTAATAAATCACAAACTGGTTGATAACTTCTGTTCTCAGCTGGGGATGAGGAAAAGTGTGTGTGAGCCCCATGGCTGAAGACACCTGGGATGGATTCCCAGGCATTTGACATCTTGGGACCAACCCTCAAGGGTAGAATGCTGCCTGATTCATGCTGTCTTCTCAGGGTCCAGCTCCACCAGAGATGAACCACCTGCACAAGGCAAACCTTCTGGTCCTCCTCTCTGCCGGCACATCACTGAATCTGGTACCCACACAAAGGCAGGAACCAACAAGAACTCCAAATTCGCTGCCCTGCAGTCCATTCTGATGCATAGAGAGCTTGTTGGAGAGAGTAGCACCACTCCTGTGGATGCCTGAGGCTGTCCATCTTCACGAGAGCAGAGAGTCTCCTCTTTCTCCCGCAGAGCGACTGGTGGGCTCCAAAGTGCTGTCAGCAGGCCAGTGCATCGACCACTGCACCACCCACAACACCACCCAGAACCAACGCTCTTCACCTCTTCATGAGGTCAAGTTCTCCAATCATCAAGTTCTCCAATCACCAGCTGGTGAGAGAGAGCAAGCTTTCAGAACTTGGAATTCTTTTCTACAAACCGTTCCAGAATATGCCATCTTGTCCAATCTATCCTGTTTTCCAGCATTTGCGCTTCAGTGACTGACTTCAGAGAGGAAAATTATTATTATTCTCATGAAGGTGGCTCACCTCACATTTTACCCCCAAATTCCTGTAACCGTTCTCTGAATCAAGCCATCGGGGAGGCTCCCATGGATGACAAAGGACAGGCTGGGCACGGAGAAGGTGATGCTGTCTGACAGACTCCAGCAAGATGAAGTTCAAGGCCATCCTGTTGAGACCCCCTCCCAACACTCTGCCCTACATTCTGGGAAGTCTGAAGATGGTCTCCAAAGCTCAGCATCACTTTGATAAACTTGTCACTAGGGAGGCTAACATAGGTGTATGTTTGCTTCTTTTCCTCTGAAACATAAAGTAATTATGACTATATAAAAAAGCTTTTACCATAACTAACTAGAAACTCCTCATAAATTATGTGTCGACAGCGTCGTGTGTCCAATTATCTTCTTTCAGCTTCAAAATCGATGGTGAATAATAGAGAAAACCTTACCCGGTGAAGTCTTTTATTTTATGATGCTCTCTTGGGGACAGAGGAGACTCAGAGGCTGAAACACCAGCTTCAACTCCATCTTGGACTTGGAAGACTTTCAGCTGGCTTTGATTTGCTTGGAAACAACATTATTTTTAAAGCTTATAGAAACAGAGTGAAAGAAAAGAGGGTAAGAAGGAGAAAAGGAACAAGGAAAGAGTGAAAGGAGAGAGGGAAGGAAGGCAGAGAAGAAAGGAAGCAACCATGATTATGAAACTTTCTCTCCAGCTGTTGAAGCATTATTTTAATCCTGGGAACGAGGAACCCTTTTACAGAAACAAAGTCCGGGCATGGTTGTTTACTTCTAGCTTATTCTAATGGACATAGTGGCTTGGATTTTGCCAATTCCATTAAAATGTCTCTTCTTTTCCTGCACCATAATGAACCACTTTAACTAATTCAGAACAGACAAGCATGAACTTACATGACAGAAACAGGAAAGTGTCTATATATATATATTTTTTTAATTTGGCATGCATATAATTTTTTAACTTTAGAAAGAAATGGCTCAAATCCATACCTGCAGGTCCTTAGGCATAGGACCTGACATGCTAGAAAGGGATTTTCAATCTTTGCCTATTCCCAAGCCTCTGACCACCATCCAAGTAGTCTATATATCTGTCAGGTGCAGGAATATATTTCAAGGTGGTTGGCCACTCATAGACACTTCCATTGCACTTGAAGCCAACGCTGCCTTTGGAGACCCGGAGCAAGGCTCGTTGAACTGCAGGAGATGAGCCCACGGGAGATTTGGAGAGTGCCCAACAGTCACAGGAGCCCCCTGCTGACCTGGGTTTCTTTTCTCAGGGATTTCTGTTTATCTGATGTTTTCATCTTGGTACAGCTGGGTTCACAGTTCTTCCTGAGCTGTGACGTGACGAGGTCTTGTTAAAATCCAGTGCCTTTGAGATAGGCTGTAGCTTCTGCATATCTATCAAACTCCCAAAGGAAGCTGGAGTTGCCAGTCCACATTGAGAAGTGAGGGTCTTCTTGCTCACCCCTTACTGGAATCTTTCCTCTCCCCCTTCAGCCCCACTCTGGGAGCAGAGTTGGCCAATGTGCAGTAGTGTTCATGGTACTCTGCCTCCCTCAGTGGATGAGCGTCTCACCTGAATGTGGCTTATCTTTACAAGTTGTCTAGTTCCATTTTCTCCATAGCACCCTCCCAGTGACACCAAGGATGACACTGTAACACAGAAACCTGAGAACAATACTTGATGAGGTGAGGTGAGGGGAGGGGAGGGGAGGGGAGGGGAGCTACACTGGTTTGAGTTGGATTGGATGGACTATGCTTCCTCATGTTGTATTGAGCATATAATTATTTCTAAATAAGATCATATCCTGATATGTTAGAGCTTTGTGGGAAAAGGTCATGTTTGAAAGCTTTGCAACAGTAGTTCAGAAATAACCAAACAAGTTTTAAACTTGGGCCTCAAAGCTTGTGTCTTCAGGTCCATCACCTACCCCGTGCAACAAACCAACCCAAACAGGCAGGAAAATACAATCAGCAATAGGATCTATATTTCAGCTTACTTAAAGAACTTTCCTAATGGTCCCTCTCATTAGCTACTCTCTCTCTCTGACCTTAACCCAGGGTTTTCAGTCTATTGGAAAAATGAAAAATATCTCCTCATGAACAAAGGGAAAGCTCTAATTTTGCTAACTAAAATGTGAAGTAAAGACTGATTTTGCTATCTTTTCTTTCTGAATCACTTTCTGGCCAAACTGCCTGAATTTGTTTGTTCCTGCTGCCATCTTATGCTCCTCTTCCCCAGCCTCCTCTTTGCTACCACAGTCCTATCCTATCCAAGCTTGTGTCCAATCCAAATATGATCTCCCACCATAATATTTCCCTCCTCACTGTCCCAGCTAAAGGAAACGCGTTCTTCCTCAGTAATTGTACAGCTGTAATTATAGAGAGGATACATTTGTCCATTAATAGTGTGGCAGCCTACATCATGTTTTTCTTTGTTGTCACTGAAGACAATGTTTTACATTCTACCATGCCGAGGGTCTTAAAAGTTCCTAAGCAGCTATCTGAAGGGCAACTCTTGGTCCTTTCCTCTCCAAAGATAAAAAGAATGCTGAAAAGTAAAAGACATCTGGAAACATTGAGTCCCGTGGACTCATGGACCACAAAACATCAATCTCCATGACCCTGAAACCAGAAGAAGTAGATGGTGCCCAGCTACGACTACCAAGTGCTCTGAAAGGGATCCCAGTAGGAGGTGCTGAGGGAATGGGACATAAATATAGAGCAAAATTCAAAATCCTACAAGAGAACAGGTCTGCTGGTTAGACAGACTGGTGGAACCCACAAGACTGTGGCCCTCAGTCACTCACTCTTCACGTCAAGAAACAGAACGTGCCCCCATGTTAGAATCATCAGCCACTGAAGATCAAAGGGCAGCATCTACTCAAAGACAAAGTCTGGAGGGTGAGGGAAGAAGGAGGGATGGAAACAGGAAGCCCAGGAAGAAGGTGAGATAAGTGATGGTGCCCCTACAGCAAGGGTCAGCAAATTCTTCAGATCGAAGAGCCAATCCTGTTCCTCCTCACAACTTTAAAATCACTCCAGAGCCTTAAATATGCTTTTCCAAACAAATGATGTGAAATAATAACGTTCAAGTGTGTTCAATGTTACTTCAGAGCTGCACATTCATACTGAAAGAGCCGCTGTTGGCCGACCACTGCCCTAGGGGATTGCAATGGAGGAGTTGAAACAAAGTGTGCATGCACCGTTGAATGTCAAACAACTGATCTGCTCTATAATCCTTCACCTGATTCACAAGACAAAGTCGTTGAAAGGTCCCCTTTGTATTAGCATTGGTTCATTCATTCACTCATTCAACAACTACTTATCAAGAACTATGAAAGTGGAGTGGCTTATAAATAGCCCAAATAAAGCAACAACATGTGTGTGTATCATTGAATGTAGTACCTGATACTTCACAATCCAAGTGCTTTCACATCGCCCATCTCATTGTCCTTGTGACACTCTTCTGAAGCAGATCAGGAAAGGTAGTAGTTCATGCAAAGCATTTAATTAGTGCATTCACTTCAACAGTATTTCAAGTCAGCATCTAAAGGGGAAAAAAAAGGTACTAAGTGGAATAATATAAAATGTAACTGTACTATATCAAACAAACTCTTAGAGCAGATTCATAGACTCACCAAAGAAGAACAGTGATTCAGTGGACCGATTTATGGCGCGTTTAACCAAATCCGCAATCTGGATAGAGACGCCTCTTAAATTTCCAGTGAGAGCTTGACAGGAAGTCAGGCAGCCTGACCTCCAGAGGTAATACATTCCATAAGTAGAGAGCAAACATTACAGATGCCCTGTAGCTCAATGTCTTCAGCCAAAAAGAACTAATCCAATTGACTGAGACCAAAGAAAACGACTGGGATATATGGTTCCAGGATGTCTCTGAGGTATTCAAAACCAAGTCCATTTAAGGACTTGTAAGTTAATAACTAGGACTTTATCCATAATCCTGTACTTTACAGGTAGCCAGTGACGGTTTTTTACAACCAGGGTAATGTGATTTTCATGCTTGGTGTCAGTCAAAATGTCAGTGACTGAGTTCCAGACCATGAGAAGTTCCCGGCTCCGTCCATTAAGACAGTCTTCCGGAGGTGACCAGAGGGCACCTCCCGGGTTCTCGGGGACCCAGAGGCCCCTACACACGGGAGACTTTGAGAGTCACTCGAGAAGAGCCACAGGGAAGGCTGGCAGCCGAGCCTTTTCAAAGTGCATTCAGTAAATAATTACATCGGAAGCCTAGAAGATGTGTTAGGATCAAAGATGAAGTACAAATTTGAAATCATAGGAGCTAGCAGCCTTGAAAGCTGCAGTCTGGGGCAATTTGCAGCTTTGCAGTAATGGTGAGAACCTAGAAGCAATCCGAGTTTCTTCTTCCTGTGATTCGTGGTCAGCTTTGAGTAAGACAGGCAGAGAATACCCAGAGGTTAGGTGGTGAGGGAGGAACTTCACTTTCAAAGGGGTGACGAGGACTACTTTTTTGTTGTTTTTTTGTACTTTTTTCATCTAATACTATGTTATATTGGACCGGAGTTTATTTCTGTTTTTTTTTTATAGCTTACCATTTATTTTTAAATAAATCGTTTTATTTGGGCTCTTACAACTCTTATAACAGTCCATACATCCACTGTGTCGAGCACATTGCACATGTCGCCATCATCCTTTTCAAAGCATTTTCTTTCTACTTGAGCCCTTGGTGTCAGCTCCTCATTTTTCCTTCCCTCCCTCCCCCACTCTCCCACCCTCATGAACACTTGATAAATTATAAATTGTTATTATTTTCATATCTTACACCATCTGCTGTCTCCTTCACCCATGTTTTTTGTCACCCTGGGTGGTGGGAATTAGACGTCAGTCATTAAGATTGCTTCCCTCTTTCTTCCCCCTCCCTTCCCCCTACCCTCAGGGTATTAATCTTCCCATCATCGTTTCTGAGGGAGTTCTCTGTCCTGGATTCCGTGTGTTGGGAGTTCTTATTGGTACCAGTGTACACATTCTGATCTAGCCACTTTTCTAAGGTAGAATTGGGGTTGTGAAGGGGGTAGGGGTGGAGCATTAAGCAACTTGGGGAACTTATATGTTTTTTGGGTGCTATATAGTCCCTTCCTGGTGACCCTTCTGTGAGGGAAGGTCCAATTGTGTACAGATGGGCTTTGGGTCTCCACCCCTACTCATCATATTGATATGATTGTTTGTTCTGGGTCATCTGATGCCTGATACCTGATCCTGCCAACACCTCATAATCACACAGGCTGCTGTGCTTCTTCCATGTGGACTTTGGTCCTTCCCAGCTAGATGGCTGCTTGTTTATCTGCAAGCCTTTAAAATCTCAGACCCTTTATCTTCTTTCTAGTAGCTGGGCACCATCAGCTTTCTTCACCACATTTGCTTACGTACCCATTTTGCCTTCAGTGATTGTCTTGGGAAGGTGATCATCACAGAATGACTCCTTATTAGAACAAAGTGTTCTTGCATTGAGGGAGTACTTGAGTAGAGGCCCAGTGTCTGTCTGCTATTTTAACACTTAACATATAAATATATGTACATAGACCTGTATCTCTATTATTATATAAAAGTATATTTACATATGTATGGGCCTATATTTATACCTCTATAAATGCCCTTTGCCTCCTAGTTCTTTCCTGTGATTCCCTTTACTTTCCTCCTGTCCTATTATCATGTTTGACCTTCATTTGGCTCTCAGAATTCACCTCTGCTACATGGCACTTGATCAAACCCTGCCTGGCATTCTATGCCCTCCTCACCCTCGATTTTAGATCACTTGTTGGTCCCTGGGTTTGTTGGCGCCCCCCCCCACTTCCCTTTCTTCCCCCTCCCCTCTCCCATGTCCCCCTGGAACCATTGGTCCGATTGTTTTCTCCTTGGGATTGTTTATCCTGCCTATCTTGTATAGATAGACATAAAAAAACAACACAACAAAGAGCCATAAGTAGTTCCAGGTCTGTCTGTTGACCTCTATGAATGTTTTCTGATATAAAGTCTGAGGAAGTGCCAAGTCCTGCTCCTGGAGTTTAATTTTGGGATTCCTTGGGGACTTCATTGCTTTGCTTCCTTGCCCCAGTGTGGGGTGGTCGTACCAGGTCCAATTCCTGCACTGTGCTTCCAATGTTGTTCCCCATAGCATTGGTCATGTAGGACCATGTCGCCTGGTAGGTCCTCTCTGTGCATTAACTGCTCCAAGCAGGAATATTATCCTAAGACCTTGGTGGTTCATGGTGTACCTTTTTCTCTTTCTCCCCCCTTCCCTCTTAGTTTGCTCCCATATGTCCTGAGCAGACACCACCACCTCTCCCCCCTTTTCCCTGGGCTATATCTTCAGTGCTGTCTTCTGGGGAAGATTTCAACTCGATTCCTTAAGGGGAAAAAAAGTTTAACTATTAGTGTGTGTGTGTGTTTAATTTTCTGATGGAAATATTGTGATGTTGAATGATAAAACCCTTACATATATTTTATATGAACTTATTTTTAGAAACAGAAAATGGGTAAAGGAACTGAACTGTTAACGGAATATTATGTCACAATCATAGCACTGGATACTTTCCTACACATTCTTTCATGCACAGTTTAATATTGCAAGGTGTAGATGGGATGCTCACCTCAAAGCCAGTAGTTTGAACCAAACACTCACAACTAAAGGAGAAAGATGAGGCTGTCTGCTTCCATAAAGATTTACAGCCTCTGAAACCAAAAGGAGCTGTTCTACTTTGTTCTGTGGTATCACTGAGTCCAAATTGACTTCATGGCAGTGAGGAGATTTTTTTGTCTTGTTTTCTGAGAAGGTAGCAGTTGTTCCAAATACATTACAGAACAGGGATGCTCAATACATCGATTGTCATCTACTAATCAATTGCAAATTGAGTGTGGGTAGATCACATATCATTAAAAAAATAGACATAACCCTATCACCAACCCCGTCACTTAATTGATATACAGTGTGGCCATCAGACACAATCTTAGGTGTCAAACGCATGCGCAAACAACTATGCTAAGTGCGGCAAAACTGACAAGCTACCTTATCACCAATTTTTAGACCTTGCTTTTTTCTCTTGAATGTAAGAAAGGTATCAAAATGAGTAGGGGAGCTGGATGAAGTAAGGAGACAAAAACCTATCACTTTCATATGGAGTGGAAGATTTTGACTCTACAAACCAACATTCTGAAGTTCATAGCACATGAGCTGTTCTGGAACTTACTCGCAGAGGGAAAGTACCCAAACATGAAAAAATATGCTACCTCCTCGACTGCATTACTCGGCTCTACTTATTGATGTGAGTCAGCCTTTTCCCACATAAAGATCATTAAGTCCAAGTACCGTTCCACCATGACTGATGATCGTTTGGAAGTGTGCTTGAGGCTGGCTGTCAGCAGCTACTGTCCAGACTATGCATCCCTGCCTCATTCCATCAGTGCAAGTCATCGGAGTCAACTCAGGTCATGACAAAAAATGTATATAGTTAATTGTGTTGTGTTGTGCAAGATTGACTCACGCAGCTATGTAAGGTACATAAACATGCATTAAACATATAACGAATCCTCAATGCATTTATGAATAGATGTAATAAATAAATGTTTTGTATTTTTATAGTGACAGATCCTTTTGACTTGATCATCTTATAAAGAGCTCGCATGCCGAGAAAGTGTGAACACCCGGCTCTACGATATGCAAGTATGTTGCTCCTGACCATTCAAAACTTGTCTGCAGACCAGTGATCAAGGCTCTGGTTAAAAACATATGCTCTCGGGGCTACCCCAGACCCACTGCATCTGTATGCACACCAGCCAGGAGCCGTCGACTGAGGAAAGGTCTTTGGATGTGTTATCAGCAGAGACCAGTCCCGAGAGAAGGACGTCATGCTTGGTCAAGCAGAGGGACAGTGAAACAACGCCCAACCCTCCATGAGATGGATGGACACAGTGGCTGCCACCATGGGTTCAGACAGGAGAGCGATTGGGAGGATAGTGCGGGAGCAGGAGGTGCTCTCTTCAGTTGAACTTGGGGTCACTATGAGTTGGAAGCGGCTCAGTCCATGGCACCAAATGACCACCACGAGGGAAAGAGACGGACCAGGATTGTGATCGAGTTCTGGGAGTGCCATGCAGATATGCAGCAGCCCCCTTCCTGAAGGTGCATCTATGGAGGGTCCTCGGAGAAGGGCCATATGGTGGAAAGTGGAGAAAGGAGCCATCTGGGGCTGGCTCTGGCAGGAAGCACAGGATCTCCTGGACTCTCAGGAAGTAATTCCTCAGAACGATCCTGAGCCACAGCCATATGTCATGCAATTGAGGTTACGGGGGACGGTTCTGCAGCCAGAGGGCTGAGATTGAATTTCAGACAGGCTGAGTCCTCTAGGGCTCCGTAACTTTGGGAACTTCCCTCAGCCGCTTTGCTTCTCTGGGGCTCACAGTGGGGTTGTGGGGAGGTCGGAAAAGTCGCTGAGAACCCTGAAAGGAGCAGGGCCCAGGACTGAAATTGCTTTCTGGCTAGGAGACCAAGCGTCTTGGTCTAGTATCTCCTACTTCTGTTCAAGTTCTCTAGGCAGGTATGAGAGGCCGGGAAGCCAGTGTGCTGCTCATGTTCTGGACCTTGGACCAGCGACCCAGCCTCACCCGGGGCCAAGGCTCTGTGCTGAATGAGCCAGAGTCTGCATGTTCATTTGGTCTGTGCACATGACAGTGGAGACATGAATCTGTGGAAACCCTGTCCCTGTGACTGAGGAACGGATGCATGCTCTATAGTGGAGTCTGTGAGGAGAGTGTTGAAAACTTGCGACTGATCTCAGGCAAAGAGAGCATAGAAGAGATTTGGCCACATCGAGGCCCTGAGGAGCCCTGGTAGTGGAGTGGTTAGGTGGTGGGCTGTGATCTGGATGTTGGGAGTTTGAAACCATCAGCAGCAACGCAAGAGAAAGACTGTTTTGGAAACCCACCGGGCATTCTGTGTGTCAGTGTTTACATAGTGGCAGTGAGTGGGGTCAGGAGAGCTAGGAATATTGGAGTTTTCCGACAAATCAGATTGGGTCGATGCATCAACAGCCAAAACCATTTCCCCCTGCCCCCAAGTGAAGGGGAATGAGTCAGGAAGAGAGCTATGGAAGTTCTTGGAAAAGGAGTTCAAACTTGTCCTTTCTGATTCCTTCCCAGGCCCTTTCAGTCAAATGAGAAGCCTATGGACTTTAGCCTCCCACTTACCATGCAACCTGAAAGTGTTGACAAGGAAGATGATTTTAGATTGAGACTTCTAGCTACAACCAATTCACGGTGAAGCCACCTCTCTTCCCACCAGCACTGCCCTCAAAGCCTCCCATGGTGTCCTTTTCTGGTTTGTTTTACCCACAGTGCAACTGGAGTGATTTCATGACATCGCCGAAATCAACTAACAGCCTTACCGTTCATGCAGTGAGCTCACACACTGAGGGCCTACTGCATGCCTGTGCTGGAGATGACGGTCGTAAACGTGCTCACTGCTCCAGAGGCGCTCCGAGTCTATGAGACTAAAAATAAGCATCACACTTCCAGCCTCTTCCCCAGATGCTAAAAAACATCTAACCTCTGATATCCTTTGGCAACAGTCGATGTGATATACCAGCCCCCCTGGGTGGCACATTTGGGAGAAAATTGAGGGTTTCTATGTCCATGAAGAGTTACAGTCTCAGAAACCCAATCAGGGGTGGGGGGTAGGGTGGAGGAGGTAGTTCTCTGTCCTACAAGTCGGAATCAACTCCGGCCATGAGTGAGTGAGTGAGTGGGCACAAAGGGTTCGTGCTCAGCTGCTGATCCCAATCTTGATTACTTAAATCCACTCAGATGCCCCAAGGAATACATGGCCATCTACTTCTGTAGGGACACAGTGATGACAGCTCCACTCTGATGAAGGACCTCAGAGTAAATTTGATGGCAAAGGGTTTGATTGTTCACTTTGCCAAAAGAAGGCCGTGGCATGCTGAGTTACCTGGAAAGCTGCTACCCTCAAGGCCAGTGGTTTGAAACTACTGGTCTCTCTGAGGGAGAAAGACGGAATTGTCTGCCCCATGAAAATTTATAACCCTGGAAGTCCAACTCTGTGCTACAGGGTCAATATAAGATGGTATCAATCAAGGCAATTGGTTTGGTGTAGGGGGTTTGGTGCTCACAAGAATCCTTTCTGTCTGCCTGCTATTGTTCTATACAACAAAACACTCGGTGCATAGATCAGCAAGCTCTCCTGGGCTCTATCTATATGAATATTTCCTTCATAGATTCAAAATATACTCCATTTCCTGCAGTGAGAAGCCTTGAGAGCCCTAAGGGACGGCAATTGAGCACATAAATATGTAAAATTCTCATTGAATTAATAGACCTGCGCTGATTTTTTTTTGGCTTGTTAGTATATAGAAATCTGGCAAGTTCTCTAACACTCCACTGCTTAGGTCTCTTGGGCCAAAAAGTGAGAACGGAGGAATACAGCAGAAGCATCAATAGTCGTTCCGTCTCTAGCTAGCTCAGCTGAATCTCCAAGGGCTGCAGAAGATGATGTGTCAGCTCAGCATTAGTGGCAAAAACAGTGGAAGAAGACTGTGACTCCTCCTGTAGCCATCAAGGTAGCCGAAAGAGGTGTCCATAGAAACTTACGGTCTCTCTCCCCCATCACCCAGCCCCAACTTCATAGTCTTTCCACTTCCATCACTAAGCATCACTAAGCCTTGGTCTAACTCTACTAGCCTGATCTATACTACAGCTTGTATCAAACAGCTCATGCACTTGATTGCTAACCAAAAGATTGGAAGTTCCTGTCTCAACAGAGGTGCCTCAGAAGAAAAGACTGGTGATCCGCTTCCCCAAAATCAGGCACTGGAAACATTATGAAGAGGTTCTGGGAAGATGGTGGATAGACTGAGTGGGGAGACTCCTCCTGCTGGACAAACTGACCACAGCATATTCTCTGATGTCCTTTGTAGTCTGTTCTTGGTCTAGAACAGTGGTTCTCAATCTTTCTCATGCAGTTCCTCATGATGTGGTGACCCCCAACCATGAAACTATTTTCATCGCTACTCCATTACTAATTTTGCTACTGTTATGAATCATCATGTAAATATTCGATACGCAGGATATCTTTTCATTATTACAAATGGAACATAATTAAAGCATAGTGATTCACCACAAAACAAGATGTAATTGTATATTGTTGAATATTCATTTCTAATTACAGATGTGTGAAATGTTGTCTGGAAGCATGGTATAGCATGGCTAACAATCTTTATGCCAGGTACTCATATATGGGTGTATCTGCATGTGGACAGACCCGCGTGGAGATAGAGAGTAGGGTGTCGGTTCCTAAGACCATGGGAAATACGTGTTTTCGATGGTCTTAGGCGACCCCTGGGAAAAGATCATTCGACCCCCAAAGGGGTCACAACCCACAGATTGAGAACCACTGATCTAGAATCTCTGCTGAAATCAGTTCACTCTGTGTGATCCTGATGGCATTTGAAATACCAGGGATATACTTGCCAGCATCATAGCAACACACAACCAACACAGATGAACTGAAAGACAAGTGGGAGATCACCAGGAAGAGCATGTTGGAAATCACTGCCTGAAATGGCAGAGGCAGAGACTAGAGTCACCAGAGGCTATGGTGTGTAGACCATGGGACACAGCAAAGGAATGCCTTCAAGACCAAAGACCAAGGTGAGGAGACCATGTGAGAGAATGGAGAAGTAGCACTAACATTGATACTGTGAGGCAGAACAGAGTGGGGCTTCCTGGCCCATGGAGGCAGAGGTCAAGGGACCATGTGGCTGAGCCACTGAGGATCAGAAATAAATACTTGGCTGCTGACTTGAGTAGAGGTGTGACTTTGGACTACTGACTGTATCTTCTGTTTTCAAATTCTGGTTGTGTTCATCTGCTAAATTTCTGAATAAACCTTAATCATGAAAAAAATTTAAGGGAAAACAAAGATCTGAACCTTTGAATTCTAGTTAAGAGAGAGAGAGAGAAAAAAGAGCTATCATTCGGGAAAAGGAAAGAGAAAGCAAATGTTGAAATTCTGTCCACCTTGGAGTTTCTTGCTGAAAACAGTATAGGGGGGGAAAGAAAGGGCAAAAGAAATCCAATATTGAAAAAATATACAGAAAGTTAATACCTTCAAAAATTCCAACACGCTCCCTTCTCCTCCACCTACAATACATGCAAAGAGGAATAGAAACAATGATCATGCCCAAGGAACAGGACATGAAAAGGAAAGGGAGTGGAGGTGCATCTGTCATTGTGAGGTTTCTCCAAGTCACTGCTGACTAGCATTGATCCTGTGTGCTTTGGGACAAGAAGCAATGCTCCGTCGACCTGCACCATCCTCACAAACATTGCTGTGTTGGAACTCACTCTTCTATTCACAGTGTTAAGCAATCTCCTTGAGAGATTTCTCCTTTCCCTCTGGCCAACCCCTTTACCAAGCATCATGCCCTCATCTGGGTCCTGGTCACTCCAGATGACAGGTCCAAAGTTCTAGGATGAAGACTTCCCATCTTCTCTTGCATGAAACATTCTGGCTACCCTTCCAACACAGACCTGTTAATTCTTCTGGAAGCCCAAGGTATCGTCAATATCCTTTGCCAACACCATATTTCAAATACATCAGTTCTTCTCCCCTCTTCTTTACTCACGTTGCAGTTTTTGCATCCATCGAAGGCAATTGGAAAACACCATGGTTTGGGTCAGGCATGCCTTAGTCCTTTTTTAGGGAGACTCCGATCCGAAATAAAATTTCAGGGGACTATCTATTATGTGTTAAAAGGAACACGGACAACACAGAGGCACAGATAAGACATAGACATGTCCTCTGGACCAGGGAGGCAAATAGCATGAAGGTCAAATAGCTTCTGAGTAGTGTGGCGGTCATGTGCTTATGTTAATTTCAGGATTGAGATGGAGGGGTAGAGTCTAGCCTGTTAATCTGGAGATAGCCATTGAGTAGCCAAGGAGGCCTCTGTGTGGGCGTGGCTTTCTCCTGAAACTTTTGGGAAATCTCACGATATTTCCCTGATGGAGACCAGAAGCTATCTCCCAGTTTGGGGACTTAGTCTCAGAGACAATGGACTACGAACAAGACAAGATGGCAATGTCCGCGGAGCTGAAGGAGCCAAAGCAGAAGCCACATGGCCTTGCCCTGATGGAACCAGACCTCTGAAGTTGGAGAGGCCACCTGGAGACCCCTGCCAGTGCTGAGTTGCTTCTACCACCACTGGATGCTGTTGATGGACCCTGAGCCCTGGCAGTGAGGAGCCACGAGGGGACCCCTACCAGCTCCGGGACTCTGCACCCACTGCCCTGTGACTTTGTGAATCAGAAGGAGACATTATAGACTGGTATCAGACATATGAGCTAATATCAGACTTGTGACTTTGTACTGGACTGGGTTGGGATGTTTTCTTAATGTCCTATTCCTCTTATATATAAACCATACCCTTATATCCATATGCATATCTATGGATTTGTTTCTCTAGTCTACCTGGACGAACACAAGTAGTCAGTCAGGAAGCTAGTTAAATAAGACCTGGGCACAAAGGAAATAGTCACAAATTCATGATGGATGACAGATCAATACATCACAGCTAGAGATGGGATTATAGAAGTAAGAACAGGACCAAGATCGGATCATGGACAATGTGTTAGATAGAAAAGCTGAGAAGATTGTCCCATGACCTTATGGCAAGGCAGTCAGGGAAAGACCAATAGGGAATGACTCATGAGTAACCCAAAGGGTTGTCCCCAATACAGTGATCTCCATCAAAGTCACACTTAGGCAAGCCCCTGAGAAACGGACCCCTCACCGGACTGGCTGGAGGTGGATGGAAGTGATCTACTTTCCAAGCCACTCTGCCTGAGGGAAAGATGTTCTCCATCCTTAGTGAACGATCAGAGGAATTCAATGGAAGCTTAATCTATGTGAGGACTCTGCAAATGGATTGAGGGCTGTGACTGCCATCCAGAGTCTTTTCCAAAGGGAGTTGCTCAGGATTTAAGCTCTACCCCAGTCTTCAACATGTCATCTTGACCCTTTCACATTTTCAGGAGGTCTTATGCAGCAGACCTGTCCAGGTAGTACGTTGGTTTCTTGAGGGTTGCTTCCACGGGTTCTGATTGTGGATCCCAGTAAAACGAGATGCTTAATAACTTCAGTCTTTTCTCCCTTTATCGTGTTGTTGTCTACTGGTTCAGTTGTGAAGGTGTGGGTTCTCTTTACACTGGCTTGTAACCCGTGCTGAAGCCCGTAGTCCTTCATCTTCGTCAGCAAATGCCTCAAGTTCTCTTCACTTCCTGCAAGCAAGGTCATCTCACCTGCATGTCATAAGTTGCAAGTGAGCCTTCCTCCAATTCTAATGCCATCTCCCCTTCCTAGAACCCAGCACCTCAGAATGTTTGCTCTAGAGGCATATTAGATAAGCGTGGCAAAAAGATTAAGGCTGATGCACACATTTCTTGGTTTCGAATCCCGCAGTATCCCACTTGTTCTGTTCAAATGACTGCCTCTTCGTCTCTGCATAGGTTCCATGCAGTTAGGTGTTCTAGAATTCCAGTTCTTCTCCATGTTATCGATACCCATAGTCTGATGATCCACATAGTCAAATGTTTTGCACAGTTAATAAACCACAAGTAAACATTTATCTGGTATTCTCTAGTATCAACCAATGAGCCAAGGAAATCAAAAGAGAAATCACAAATGTCTTCAGAGAGAAATGAAAAAGAAAGCATAACTTTCTGAAACTTATAGGATATAGGGAACGCAATGCTCAGAAAGAGACTTAAAACAGTAAGTGCCTACATTAAAAAATAAATTATTATTTAAATAAATAAATATCTCCAATTAACAACCTAGCTCACCAGCTCAAAGAACTAGTAAGAGAAGAGTAAACTAAGCCTTATCTTTATAAGATAAGAGAAATATTGATCTGAGCAGAAATCAAGTTGAAAACAAAAAATGGTAAAGAATCAATAACACCAGAAGTTAATAATTTGAAAAAAAAAAACATTAAAATTGTTATACCTTTAGCTGACCTGACAAAGGAAAAAAGAGAAGAGCTACAAATAGCAGAAAAGAAAAATGGCAAAGGCAACATTACAAATGATCCAATCAAAATAAAAAGAATTAAGATGGGATATAAAAAACAATGTAGGGCTGAGCCCCGGTGGCGTAGTGGTCGTGCGCGGGACTGCAGCCCACTGGGACGGAGGTTCAATTCCAGCAGTGGGGCTGGGCCTCCTACTCCCACCACCGGAGAGCAGTGATGCCCCCCCCCCAAAAAAAAAACCAATGTATAACAACAAACTAAACAATCTAGATAAAATGGAAAAACTCTTAGACGCTGTCACCTACTCAAGTAAGTCAAGAGGAAATAGAACATTTCAATAAACTAAAGAGATCAAATCATGATCAAAAACTGCCCAATAAAAATAGAGTCCTGTACCAGAGGACTTCATTGGCAAATTCAGAAATAAACCAAGCATCAACTCCAGTGAAGATTATAACCCAGAACACTAAGTTCTACCAGTACTCTCTTGTGCATGGTTGTTTGAATTAGACTTAACTCACTGACATACAACATCAAGTACATATACCTGCCTAACTCGAGTATATGGCATGTATATAAGTGATACACACATATATAACTCATATATACAATCACAATAAGTTTTTACTTAAGTATTTAGTTAAGTATTCGTCCAAAAACAAAAACAAAGACAAAAAATAATCACCATCTCCTGCTCCAAAACTCTTATGTCCCTACAAATCCGTACCCCATCTTTCCTGCCCTAAGAAGATCACTGTTGAGTTGTATATAAAAACACAGTTTAGATTTTTTTTTTTTGCTGCTTTCTAAAATGTGTTTTTTTAAATACTTTTACTGGGAGCTCTTACATCTCTTATCACAATCCATACATTCCTCCAGCGTGTCAATCACATTTGTATATATGCCATCATCATTTTCAAAGCATTCTCTTCCCACTTGAACCCCTGATATCCGCTCTCCATTTCCTCTCCCTCCCTCCCCCACCCGCCCTTCCTCATGAATCCTTGAGAAGTCATAGATTATTTTTTCCATACCTTACATCATCCTGTGTTGTCCCTCATCCACTTTTCCTAATAAAATTATGTTAATGTACTCTTCTTAGCAGTTTTTCTGGTTTCTGTCAGTCGATATTATAGTCATGAGATTCTTCCATGCTGTGATACAATGTTAGTTAAAGGGTGTTTTAGGAGCCCTAATGGTGTACTTGTTGCTGATTAGGCTGTTAACCACAAAGTCAGCAGTTCAAAACCTCCAGCTGCTCCTTGGGAGAGAGAGGGGTGTTTTTATTCCCATGAAAAGTTCCAGTCTTGGAAATCATATGGGTACTTCTATCCTGTTCTATACGGCTACTATGAGTCCGAACCAACTAGATAACACCGAGCTTGTTCTTCATTAATTGGGTTTTTAATAAGTTGTGAAGAAGTTATCTTCTCTTCTTCCTTAAGAACTTTTTTTTATCATGAATGGCTGATTTTGTCAGATGTTCTCCTGCATCAATTAACAAGAGCACTTGATCTTTTTCTTCGGTCTGTGGATGGGATGGATTCCATTCATTGAAAGTTCCTATGCTAAACCAGTCTTGCATGTTGTTGTTAGAAGTCACCAACTGGGTTTCAAGGGGCAGCACCTCTGTGTACACCAGAAGAAAACACTGCCAGGTCCTGTGCTGTCCTCACATTGTTGTTACATTTGAGCCCATCTTTGCAGCCAATGTGTCAATCCATCTCGTTGAAAGAATTCCCTCTTTTTCACTGTCCTTCTGCTTTACCAAGCCTGATGTCCCTCTCCAGAGACTGGCCCCTCCTGATAACATGATCAAAGTACATGAAGTGATGCCTCACATACCTAGAACAAACTCCACGTGGTCATGGTCTACAATTCATTTATACATTGTTGGAATTAGTTTGCTAGTAATTTATTAAAGATTTATGCATCCATGTTGTTGAGACCTATTGCTCTGGAATTTTCTTCTCCTTTAATGTCTTTGCTGTTTGGGTAGTAGGTTAATGGTGACCTCAGAGAATGTAAATATCCCCTTTGCCTCTATTTTCTGGAAGAAATTGCAGGGACTTTGTGTCATTTATTCCTTAAATGTTTGGTAGAATTCACCAAGGAAACCATATGGACTCTGTTCTCTCTTATTTGGAAAGCTAATACTCTATTAAATTTCTTTAATAAGTATAGGTACCCAAATTATCTGCTCTGTTTTGTGTGAGTGTTGATATTTTATGTCTTTCAAATAATCTGTCAAATGTATATGCATAGACTTAGTCATAATGTTCTCTTGTACATGAGATCAGAGTGGTAGTTATGCAATCTGGTGCCAATTTGAGGATTAAGAGTGTAGGAGTGGAGTCTATCCTGTCAATCAGGAGATAGCCAATGAGATCTGTGTGAGCATGGCCTTCCCCTGAAAAGGTTCCCCTGGGAACCTTGGTTTTTCTCCTTGGAGGCGAAGAGAGACTCACTCTCTCATGACTCACTCCCTGTGAGATATTTCTGAGGAGAAGCCACAAGAAGCTACTTGAGACAGTTTCAGAACTGAACCATGTAGAGATCTCTGCCAGTGCTGAGATGTTTATGCTACTGGATCCACAAGACTTCCAACCCACTAGCCTATGATCTCCTGCACTCGGGGTCATTGCATGTGTGTCTTGAGTCTGAAGGGGACTTTATAGATTGGTATTGGACATATCAGACTTATGGACTTGATCTGGACTGAGCTGGAATGTTTTTTTCAATATTCAATTGCTCTTATATATAAAGCTCTGTCATACATATGAGTGTCTTTGAATTTGTTGCTCTAATCTACCCAGACTAACACAATCAATATTAATACTCCCTATTTTATTTCCTATGTAGGCAATTTGTGTCATTTCTCTTTTTCCTTGGTTAGTCTGGTAAAGTTTTAGCAATTTTATCAATCTTTTCAAAGACTGTGGGTTTTCACTAGCTTTGTCCTGGTTTTTGAGTGTTTTCCTGTTTTCAATTTCTTCATTTCTGTTCTAATTTTTATGATTCCTTTTCTTCTGTTATCTATAGGCTTAAATTGCTCTTCTTCCTCTACTTCCCACCAAGAAGTGCCATCAAGTTAGTCCTGAGTCATGGCAACTCTGTCTAAAAGAGAACATCGCTGCCTGATCCTGCACCATCTTCCCAATCCTCATTATGTCTGTGCCTGTTGTGGCACCGTTTTAATCCATCTCCTTGAAGATCTTCTTTTTCACTGGTCCTCTACCGAGCAGGTTTGGAGGAAGGCTAGGTTCTGGTTTCTTCTAATAGCAACTATAAAGTACATGAGATAACGTTTCCTCAGCCTCACTTCTGAAGGTCATTCTGGCTGTACTTCTTCCGAGACAGAGTTGTTTGTTCTTCGAGCTGTCCATAGAACTTTCAATATTCTGTATCAATACCATCATGAAAATGTATCAGTTCTTTTCCAGTCTCCCTTACACATTGTCCAACTTTCACATGCACATGGAGTGATTCAAAATACCTTGGCTTAGGTGAGGCATATTCTAGTCTTCAAAGTGTCGTCCTTGCTCTTTAGCACTTAAGGTGTTCTTGTGTCGTGGAGTTGCTCAATCCAACATGTCCTTTGAATTCTTGGGTTCTGCTTCCCTGAGCACTGACTGTGAGTACAAACACAATCAAATCCTCGACAGCTTCCATCATCTCTCCCTTTGTCATGATATCCCCTGTTGGTTCAATTGTGAGGGTTTGAGTTTCTTTTACATTCACTTGTAATTCATTTTGAAGGCTATCATTCTTGATCTTCATCAGCAACCGCTTCAAGTTCTCACTTTCAGCAAGCAAGGTTGCACCATCTGCAAATGCCTTGTTGAGAAGCCTTCCTCCAAACCTGATGCCGTGTTCTTCTTCATGGAGCACAGCTTTTAGTAAAACTTATCATAAAACCTTTGGGTGAGAAGGGTTTTAGAAGGATCTATACCTAATCTTTATATTTCTCTGTATCTGAACAGGACTATGTTTTGTTTCATTTTGTTTTTTGAAACCTCAACAGGTCTGTTTACTTTTATTTATTTATTTATTTACTTATTAAAATAATTTTATTAGGTGCTCATAGAACACTTATCACAATCCATCCATCCATCCATTGTATGCAAGCACATTTGTACATTTGTTGTCATCATCTTTCTCAAAATATTTGCTTTCTACTTAAGCCCTTGGTATTAGTTTCTCATATTTCTCCTCCATCTCTGCTCCCCCTCCCTCTTGAACTCTTCATAACTTATAAATTATTATTATTTTGCCATAGCATACACTGTCCGATGTTTCTCTTCACCCACTTCCCTGTTGTCCTTACCCCAGGGAGGAGGTTATATGTAGATCCTTATAATCATTTCCCCCTTTCTATTCCACCTTCCCTCCACCCTCCCGGTATCACCACTCTCACCTCTGGTCCTGAAGCAATCATCTGTCCTGGATTCCCCATGTTTCTGGTTCCTATCTGTACCAGTGTAAATCCCCACACAGGGCTATCTTCATTAATTTCTTCTCAGTGTTGTTCGATGAGCATTAGTTATAAAACACAGAGGATGGAAGACTGAAGTTTTGCAGCATGGTTTGGTCATCTTATGATAAAATAAACCAAGAACACACACATTTTCAAAACAGACCAATTAAGGGGTGATATTTACATGACAAATGCACTATCCTTTAGGGCTTCTATAACTCTGTAGCACATTCTATGTGTAGGTTATAAGCTAACTGTAAGGAACCCCCTGTGGTGCTGTGGGTTAGGTGTTGGGATGCTAACCAGAAGGTCACTGGTTCAAACTCACCAGATGCTCCACAGGAGTAAGAGGAGGCTGTCTCCCATAAAGATTTGTAGTCTTAGAAACCCTGCAAGGGCTGATAGATACATGTATCAGAATGACTCAGTGGCAGCGCGTTTGATGTGTGGTTAAGACAGACTGTAGAAGGACAGTACACTCATGATATCGTTGACAGGTGCCATCAAGTCAATTTTGACTCATAGGGAATGCGTGTGACATACTCGAACTTCCCCTTCAGACTTTCTAGGCCATAAGCTGGGTGTGTATCCCCAAGAGCCACTGGACATGTTCAAACCACCAAACTTTCACTTAGCAACCAGTGCTTTAGCATAGCACGCACCAGGGCTCCTGAACATCTGCACATTTACTCAAAAATACACACACATCCATCATGTACCTGGTTAGAAATGTATCCAGGCCAAGATATTCATTATCCTTATTGGTATGGAAAGGGGACACTGGTGATGCTTTGGGCTAGGCACTGCGCAACTCACTGCAAAGTCAGCTGTTCAAACCCACCAGCTACCCTTTAGAGGAAAGATGAGACTGTCTGCTCCCCCAAAAGATTTACTATCTCAGAAACCTAGTATAGGTTTCTTGTAAGTTGGAATTGACTCATTGACTGTGTTTCTGTTTTGTTTAATAGTATACAAATGTTGACTTAAAGATCATTCTTTTTTTTTAAGTTTCTGAAGTGAGTTATACCTATAACTTTGCTAGGGTTCAGACAAGAAAAGCAACCACAAAATTATTACTTCAACCAAGACTATTCCTGAGCCTCAGATGAAGCTGGAATCTCATTTTACTGTCAACTGAGTTAAGAAGGTGCACAACCTGTGCATCCCAGGAAGCCTGTCCTGCTATCCTTGTCATCAGACTGTCATGAGAACTACTTCATGCCTTTGTGGGTCAAGGCAATTGCTCAGCTTTTATCCCTTGAACTTTGAAATACTAACCATATTATGAAGCTATCAACTTGCACATGTCCCAGGGCATTTTTTCAAACTTTTTTTTTTTTTACGTCCAGGGATTGATAGCCGAAGTTCGGTACTCTGCTCAGCCTCCCATTTTCCTACTCTTCTCTCTCATTAGAGTCTGAAGACGTAACCACCACTCTTCAACACATGGAGGTATGGCGACCGGCAATAGGACTCATCCCAGCAGAGGGCATTTGCATCTGATGTCAAAGAAGCACTACAGTGGATCTAAGTGATTCGAGAGTATGTTGACCTTTTCCACACATGTCCACCCTGGAGCTGCCAGCTCTACAGGAAGCTATATTTTATCTGTGATCTTTCAAAATCGAAGTCCTGGAGGAGTTCATCCTGGACTGAGCTTCCTCCTTGCAGGCAGTAGCCGAATAAGGTGTTGCTTCATGAAGATAGTGGCGACATGCATGGCACAATCTGACGCACAGCTTCCGTACCACGACCAACATGTACAAAGCAAATCCCAGGGGAGCCGCCTGAGTCGGCAGAGACTCGGCTTCCAGACGCTCTTGGCAGATGATCGGTATCAATTTTCTTGGTTTTGCTCCAGCGTGATTGCATTGACATGTTTGGGGCAGAGAGAATGGATATAATGAACACATTTTACCAGGTCTTGGATTGGGGATCAGAGATGGTTGTGATTCCTGGCGCCAGTCTGTAACATCTGGTGTCCCAGATGGAAATCATATCAACTCTGCTCTTATTTTTATAACTGCATTCTGGAATATGTACTCTGGTTTCCTCTTTGGTGAGTATAATTCACACCAATATGTTAAGGAATATGTGAGAGAGAGAGAGAGAGAGAGAGAGAGAGAGAGAGATTTGTTGCTATCAAGTCAATGCTGACTCACGGTGACCCTTCTGTGGGTTTCTGAGACTGGAACTGGTTACAACAGGGAGTGGGAAGCTTAGTCTTTCTCCTGCAGAGCTGCTGGTGGTTTTGAACAGCTGACCAATTGGATTGCAGCTCAACATGTAACCATCAGGGCTCCTTAGGGAAGATTAGAAAGAGGATGGGGGTGGGGGTGTAGAGGAATGGAAAGGAGGCATTTCTGATGACATAGGCAGTCAGGATGCCATGCTTCTATCATACAAGAGATCTAAGGATAATAAGAGTGTGTATCAGCTCTTTTAGGATTATTTTATGAACCCAATCACCTATGTGCTATTTTCTACATGAAAACTTCATAGGCCAGAAGCAATAAACCTCACATGGAAGATGCGTACCAGCCTGTGTGACCATGAGGTGTTGAAGGGATCAGGTATCAGGCACCAAAGAACTCAAAATTATAGCATTATTTATGAGCAGGAATACAGATTAGGGACCCAAAGTCCATCTCTGTGTGAAGCTACATCCCTTTACAGAAGGGTTACGGGGAGGAGACAGGCCAGCCAGAGAACAGTGTAGCAACGATGAAATATGCAACTTTCCTCTAGCTCTTTAATGCGCCTCCCTCCCACTATCATGATTCCAATTCTACCTTACAAGTCCAGCTAGACCAGAGGATGTGCACTGGTACAGATTGGAGCCGGAAACATGGAAAATCCAGGACAGATGATCCCTTCAGGACCAGTGGTGAGAGTGGTAATACCAGGAGGGTGGAGGGAAGATGGGATCGAAAGGGAGAACTGATTACAAGGATTTACATATAACCTGGGTATGGACAACAGGGAAATGGGTGGAGGGAGATGTCTGACAGTGAAAGATATAACAAAATAATAGTAATTCATAAATTATGAAGGGTTCATGAGGGAAGGGGGAGCAGGAAGGGGGGAAATGAGGAGCTGATACCAAGGGCTTAAGTAGAAAGCAAATGTTTTGAGAAAAATGATGACAACAAATGTACAAATGTGCCTTGCATACAATGGATGGTTGGATGGATAGATTGTGATAAGAGTTATATGAGCCCCCAATAAAATGATTAAAAAAAAACAACTACTACTACTACCACCAAAAAAAAAAAAAGGAAAGAAAGAAAGAAAACTCCATAGGCACAGTAAGAGGCTATAGTTTCCACCCAGGCATTGGTTTCTTTCTTTATTTCTTTCTAATGATTACCACCAGTGAAATGGCTTGCTTTTGTTTCTTTCTTTCTCCTATAAAATCAAGCACTATGGTAAAGCTACTTTGGGGTCAATGTTTTACATTCAACATCACTTTAGGTATGGTCCTTAAGCGATGTTCTGTCAACTGCATGTAAGGCAGTGAGGAAATTCGAGTCTTCAGCGCAGGAGACCTGGTGATGCTGTTGGATAAGCGTTGGACAATGAACTGCCAAGTCTGAGGTTCAAACCCAACAGCAGCTCCTCCGCAGACAAATAAGGCTTTCTATTCCTGTAAAGATGTACCCACAGCACAGTGGTCATGAAGATGATGCATGCCCGGACAATGTCTCTTTCTGCCGGATAGATCTCCCGGAGTAGGGGGTGAACTGGTGGCAGCTAATGACAAACCCATCATTCTGTGCCATTGACTGACAAAGACCTCCTTGGGTGACCTCAGTGTACTCCAGAGACTCTGGCCCCCTTGTTCTCTGACCCCACCCCAGCTAGACATCTCAGGGGAGTGCTTTGCTCACGCTCTGACCCTAGGGTCTGACTAGTACCCAGACAGACCCACTTCAGCCAGGCACAAGGGGAAACATGGCCGACAGTCGCTATCCCTCCTCCTCTCCATGGGACTCCCATCACAAGGAGAGCCGGTGGGAGGAAGCCCAGAGCTTTTCGGAAGCCGCCTGCTCACACAGGGAGGAAAACTTCCAGCCAAGAGGAGGTGCTGACTCAGGATCAGCCACCGGCCCATGTTCCCGAAGTGTTTCACTCTCGATTTTTATTTTCTTTTAGGAACTGTTCCTGTGTCATATATGCATTCAGGGGGACATCGTGAGATCGTCAATTGCTCACAGTTTGAGCGTAAAGTTGTGTAGTGGATTGCTTTCCGGCCGGTAGCTGGCAGAGAACTTGCCAGGGAGGATGTGAGATGGGGTGGGAAAGGAAGACGAGGCAAGGTAAGCAAGAGAGTTGGGAGTGTGGGGCAGCCAGAGGACACGTTCTGAACGTAGATGGTGCTGCAAGGGGGTGGAGAGAGAGGCTAGAGGGGCTGTGAGGAGACCTGGGCCAAAGCAGACAGGCATGTGAAGACAGAAGAAGAGAGTAAAGATATTTTATTTGCTCTTGTTACCTCCCTGCCCCCTCAGGTTTACATAGAGCCAGGAGTGGGCAGGTAAACTTCTACCCTTTTTCCTCTCCTCTGCCTCCTGTTCCCGAGACCAGTGCTGGACTCGTAGTGTCTTTGGCAGTTGTTCCGAGATCTCATTGAGTTGGTTCTGACCACAGAGACCCCACGCACAGCAGACAGAAACCCTGCCCAGGCCTGTGCCAACCTCACAGTGTTTTCACTGGTACGTGCGTTCTTATTTTTCGCTGAGGCTTTTGTCACATTCCCACAAGGTTCGGAATTCCAAGGACAACAAAAGGCCCCTCCAGATAGCAACTCGGTGTCCAGTTGGTGGTGGGTCCTGCAGAGGCAGAATCATCTGTGTGCATCATGCATGTTCCTATTAATTAGGTGGGTCTGGGCCTGTCTGGGAAGTTGACAAACATTTAGGAGATTTTCCAGGAGGGGACCTGTGGGTTCTCAGATCCACATAATCCAGAAAAGGAAAATTGTAGACTCAAGCACCTTTATATATGGAGACATCCGCTTTAGATCTCTATTAAGCAGTCCTGAGAAAGCAGAGATGTGAAGAATGGGGTGGAGGGAGGATGTGTGAAAACTCCCCAAATTAAATTTTTCTGTGATTTCTTTTTTTAACTCCACAAAGTACCAGGGAGCCTCCAAGAATTTCATGAGAAAATTGAATGAAAACAGAATGGAAGTTTCAAGAACTTTCTGAAGGCTCCTTTTTTTTCCTCCAGATTTTTTTTTAGAAGTCAAGATTTCACAGGGACACAGCTAAGAGATAAGAAGAGACTGTCCAGATTAAACTTTTCTGTGATTTTTTTTTAATGAGAGGGGCATGGAGATAGAGACATGGGACTCCAGAGGAATGCTGATGCCTTGTAGGCATATGGTCCGTGTCAGACAAGGAAGTGAGAATGAGTTGTTGAGTGGAAAACCAATATACTCTGTAAACTTCCACCTAAATCATCATCATAAAAAGTTTTAAAAAAAAGAGGGGGAAAATACAAAGAAGTCAACATTCCATTGGGTTAAGGATTGACAATAAGTGGTTGCAGGAAGAAACCTCATATTATCAAAATCCTCTTACCTCTCACTAGACAGAAGAGCTCTCTATAAAAAGGGGTGGTACCATGCAGACCCCAGAAACCCTTTGCAATGCACTAGCCTAGAGGTACCATGTTAAGTGATTTACAGACTTCTTTTAATCCTCTAAAGTTTGAGCTGCTCTCTTCTTCATCTGCTGATGAAGAAATCATGATCTGCTGGCTAAAACTCAGGTCATTGGATGAGAAAGACCCTTGTAACATAGGCTAGGAGCCCTGATGGCTTAGTGGTTACCACAAGGTCAGCAGTTTGAAACTACCAGCTGTTCCTTGGGAGTAAGACGAGGTCTTCTACTCCCATAAAGAGTTAGAGACTCAGAAACCCCCAGTGGCAATTCCATCCTTTCTTATGGGGTCACGATGAGTTGGGAAGACGCAATGGCAGTGAGTTTGGTGTTCTGGTTTAGCTGGTGGGCCAGCCTCCGAAATCAGAATTGGGATGAGACTGGCATTTCCCAACTAGAGAAAAAGATTCCAACTGAAGGTGGTGAAGCCCAAAGCAGAATATTCTGTAGAAAAGGTGGGGTTTGCTGCCCGCCATGAACCAAGTATCACACCATTAGAACCACCTCGAAAGAGGAGGCCTCACATTGGCTGGGGTCACTCCTTCCAGAAGGAGGAAAAGGGGGAGGATCATCCACTGGATGCTGCATGACATTGAGAAAGAGCTGCGGCAAGTCAACAGGCCCTCCACAGGAACGAGAGGAGAACCTTCCTGGAAGATCAAGTTAAGACCAGAGGAGGCGAGCATCTACATTCAGAAGAGGCACTGATATTTCCGATGGTGGGAATGGTGAGTAAATGGGGAGGGACAATTTCACATCAGGAAGGAATGCGAACCAATAATGGTAGGGAACCTAAGTGAAGAATAGACCCAGTTCTCTGTTCTTGAGTAGACATTTCAGATAGGCTTCTACTCAATCCTCAGCAAACCACGCCATGAGTCTGAGAACTATGATAACCTAAGATGCTGGCCTTGGAACATGGCATCCCCCCCAGGATCATACCAGAAGTTCTCAATGGGGAAGCCCAACTTAACTCACCCTACCTCAAAACTACTGGTACTCTTGAAACACTCTGATGTGAGCGGAAGCAAAGGGTGACCACCCCAAGACTGTGGAAATGGTGATCATTGGACCTTGGGTAGGACCCCTGGCTTAGAGGGGGTCCCAAGAAAGTGGGCCCAGAATCATCATCTATTCTGCTCCCCTTGCATTAATATGACAGATTTTAATCTGATGGGCATGGATCAGATAGAAATGATAAAGGAAATTTAGCTCCACTAATTAGGAAATAGTTCTGTACAAAGCAACACCCCATGGATTTCAGCTCACCGTTGGACTATGCTCATATAACTATTCATATCTATAGTATCTTAAATACTATGCCATTGGATAAATTATTGATGTTATCAATGTAATTGCTTTATACCCCAGGGCAGTGATTGACAGTGTTTTTCCTTTTGCGTCTTTCATTTTGGGAAAAGTGTCGTTTTTGTTTGTTTTGTTGTTATTCTTGTTGGTTTTGGTTTTTTTTTCACAATATGACTGCCAAAGTAAAGCAGAGTTGTTCATAACCTGTGCACTAACAGATAGAGTCTGGGCTCTCAGATAATTCTATCCCCAATCCAAGAACGGTTTGCTCTGATAACATGACCCTGTTCAAAACTTGTCTTCATGAAGAGACCACTGATAATAAGGGTGCTACGGCAATGTGTGGTGAAGTGATGCCCAACTGTCAATTGGATTAGTGTCTGGGGTCTTCAAGGCTTGTGTTCAAACAATCAGCCATCTAAGTGAGACATCAACTAAGACCCCATCGAAGAAGCACCACACAGCCTGTGTGTTCCAGAGATGATGATCATCAAATCTAAATATGATGAAAGGAGACGTAGCCAAGCTTCAGTTGTGAGCGCCTAATTTGTAGAACACTAACAAGGACAGTGGGAGCCCAAAACCCATCTATAGAGACTCAAGTCAGATTACTCCACTGGCAGATCCCCTCAAACCACAGACAAGAAATTCTTTACTACCAGAGACTTACAGCTTTACATCAGACAAACATTACTGTAATTTGGTTATGCTGGAGCAAACCACGGTATAATATGATACTTGGTCAGTTGACCTTCCTCTTGACCCAACCTGAAATAGACTCTAGGCTGAAATGTTTCTCCCTTGTTCCATGATGGAAATGTCTTCTTTTGCTTTTTAAATATTATTGGTGGTCTTTCTTACTTTTTATTTTTATCTTTATATTATTATTATTATTATTATCATCATCATCATCAACATCTCCTTCTTTCTGTTTCATTTTGTTTTTATTGTTTCTGTTAGGTTTTCCAGTTTATGAAGCACAGAAGGAGTGGATGCAGAGAGATAATAACTGATACAATGGTCTATTAGGGACAGGAGGTGGAGGTAGAGGGGGATTGGGGTGCAAACAATAAATGTGGGAGGGAGCGTGATTGTGATGATGCATATGCAACTCTTTTAAAAGTGATCTAACTATGGAAGCTTATGATATGTGAATATTATGTCAAGAAAACTACTAAAAAGAGAGAAAGAAGGAAAGCAGGGAGGGAGGGAGGGAGGGAGGGAGGAGAGAGACAGAGACAGAAAGAGAATGATAAAAAAAAGAAAGAAACCAAATTTGGTTACCATGGATGAAGGAGGAAGAGTTTTTGCTTAAGGAGCTTTGAGTTTATGATAGTGGTGGTGGGAAAATTTGAAAAAGGATATCAATAATGGTTGTAAAACACAGAGTATAATCAAAGGCACTGAATTATACATGTAGAAGTTGTTGAGTTAGAGAGTGTTTTGTTGTATATATTTTTGCCACAGTTTTTTTTAATTACATGAATGACAATGAATACAGGGAAGAAGAAAATGTTCTAAAATTGATTGTGGAAATGATTGTACAACCCTTCTTGATATGTTGAATGATTGACTGTCCGGTATGTGGATGAGTGCCAATTAAACTGTTTAAAAATCTGAGTTATATAGAACTTTCAATTCTAGCTCAGGTTCAAATCTCTAAGCCAGAAGGTCCCAAGGTAGAAGAGTTTTTATATCTTAATTCTCCTACCAAATATTAGGGACTGTGTTAGTCTGAGTTGACTAGAGAAACAAATTCATAGACACTCATATGTCTAAGGGATTTATATCAAAGAGTAATTATATATTAAGAAAACATTTGAGGCCAGTCCAGATCAAGTTCATAAGTGCAATAATCACCCATATGTATAATATCAATCTATAAGTGCCTCTGCAGACTCAAACCACACATGCAACGATGCAGAATGCAGGAAGATCTCAGGCCAGTGGGTGGAACGTCTTCAGGATCCAGTGGCAGTGGAAGCATCTCAGTGCTGGTGTGGGTCTTCACATGGCTCCTCCAGCTCCAGGGTTCTGACTCCATCAGGGTAGTTCCATGTGGCTTGTCAATAGCAATGTTTCGCCAGGAAATTGTGTGCCCTGTCTCCCTGATGAAAACAGGAGTTCTGAGAAATCTCAGAAGGCCACGCCCACACAGAGGCATGATTGGCTAGGACCTGATTGACAGGCTAGAGTCCGCCCTTTCATATGATGACAGGAGATTAAGTAACTGCCACCAGGACCCCAAAGGGATTTTGCGTATATGTGTTATATCAGCTGATATTTACCATATAGAAAACTGAGAAAAGAAATGTTTATTTGTTGACTTAAAATGACAATAATACATCTATCATGAATGACATTTTCATTAAAAATTGCTGTATTTCCCCAGACAAAACAAAAATAATGAGAAGAGTGGCATTATTTCACTAATTTGCAAATTTCTTTCATGACTAGCTTAGTTGAAGACAGCTAAATTCTGCATGTAATCTGCTTTTGATTCATCCATTTGGCTGAAATATATGAAAAACAAAACAAGACACAACTCTGCTGTACCACCTGCTGCTTGCACCAGGTTTGGGGTATAAAGACTAACACCGCTAATGAATAGTCACTTAGGCCTTCTACGTAAATGTAGATGCTATTTCACCTGGGTCAGTATCTTTAGGTAGAATTGCTACTTTTTTTATCATTTTATTGGGGGCTCATACATTGCTTTTCACAGTACATAAATACATATTATTGTGCCAAGCACTTTCACATGCCTGCTGCTGTCATCATTCTCCAAATATCTGCTTTTCCCCTTGACCCTTGATATCATCTTCTCATCCTTTCCCCTCCATTCTTATTCCCCCCACCAACCCTAAATGCTTTATAAATTATTATTGTTTTGTCATATCTTACACTGCCTATTGTCTCCCCTCGCCCACTCCTCCAATGTCTGTCCTCCTGATAGGAGGTTATGTATAGATCCTTGTAGTTGGCTCCGTCTCTCTACACCACCTTCCCTCTACCCATCCAGTGGCTCCACTCTTACTGTTGGCCCCAAGGGGTTCATCTGTCCTGGGTTCCCTGTATCTCCAGTTCCCATCTCTACCAGTGTACCTCCTCCAATCCAGCTGGATTTGTTAAGGTAGAATTGGGACCGTGATAGAATTGCTACATTTTTTAAGCATGTTTGATTTTATAAGGCACAGATGATGTCTTCCAGAATGTATGAACCATGTAGCATTTTAATCAGCAATGCACGAGCGCTTCATCTTCAGCAATGTCACACCAGATAATTTGCTCTATTCTAGTAACCAACACTTGTTTGCCATTTTGTCATGTTGTGGTGATTTGCATGTTGCTGTGATGCTGGAAGATGTGCCACAGATATTTCAAATACCAGCAAGGTCACCTGTGGCTAACAGGCTTCCACAGAACTTCTGCACTAAGAACAGACTTGGAAAAAAGAAGGGGAGATTCACTTCTGCAGATGTAGTCAATGAAACCCTTATGGATAGTGATGGAACATTGTCTGATATGGTATCAGAAGTTGAGCCCTTCAGTTGGAAGGCACTTACAATTGCACCTGGGGAAGGACTATCTCCTCAAAATAGAGGCCACCATAAGGAAGTGACTGGAGTGGGGCATTTACAACCTTCATATGCCAACATGGCACAACTCAAAATGAGAAGAACATTACGAACATCCATTAACCCAGTAGTTCTCAACCTTCCTAATGCCATGACCCTTTAATACAGTTCCTCTTGTTGTGGTGACACTCCAACCATAAAATTATTTTCATTGCTATTTTATCACTGTCATTGTGCTATTGTTATGAATCAGGCGACCCCTGTGAAAGGGCCATTCGACCCCCAAAGGAGTTGCCTCCCACAGGTTGAGAACCGCTGCATTAACAGTCAGAACGTAGAAAGTACAAAGTAAGAACCTAAGGAAATTGGAGATCAAGAACAATGAAATGGAATGCATAAAGATCATAGGCATTGTGAGCTGAAATGGATGCATTGACTATTTTGAATTGAGCGATCACACAGTCCAAGTAAGTCAGGAACAACAAATTAAAGAGAAATGGCGCCATAGTCTCGTCAAAAAGAACATTTCAAGGTCTGTCCTTAAGTGCACACCGTCAATGAAGGTTAGTATCCATATGCCTAAAAGAAGACAAGTTCACATGACTGCTCTCCAAATTTATGTAATAGTCACTAATGCCAGTGATGAGGAAATTGAAGATTCCTACTAACTTCTGCAACCCGAAATGACCAACCACAACTGAAGTACACTGACATCTCCTGGTGATTGAAATGCAAAAGTAGGAAACAAAGAACATTGATAGATGACAGAAACAATGCCAGAGATCACATAATCGAATTTTGCAAGACAGATAACTTCCTCGTTGCAACTACATTTATGTAACAACTTCAGGAATACTTTTACCTGAAACCTTGCTCAATGAAATATTCAAAAACAAACATCAACTACATCTGTAGCAAGAGGTCACTGTTGTGGTGGTGGTTAGAAGCTGTGAGCCAGTTCAAATTCACAGCAACCCTATGCACAACAGAAAGAAACACTCCCTGTTCCGATGGCCTCCTCACAAGCTCAATATCATTAGAACAAAGATAGGCACTGACTACAGAACTGGCCACAAGTTGCCAATATGCAACTTCAGGGTAAAGCTGAAGAAAATGAAAACAAGTCCATTAGAGACAAAAATATGACCTTGGATACTCTACTTGAATTTAGAGAACATCTTAAAATCAGATTTGATGCATTGAGCACTCATGGCCAAAGGCCACATGAGTCCTGTGATGACACCAAGAACATTATAGATGAAGAAAGCAAAGGGTCATTAAACAGATTGGAAAGGAAAGATCAGAACTATGTTAGACAAGACATCGAGACTTACTCTTGAATGTAGAGTAGGTAAAGTGAATGCATGAAAGAGTGCAGTAAAAGAACTGGATAGAAAATGTCAACAGGCATCTCAAGAAGATAAAATATTATAGTGAAAAGTCCAAAAACCTAAAGTGAGAGAATCCACAAGGAAGAACATGTTTGATGTTTCTGAGGCTGGCCTGGCAGTATTGGAGGATTTCTATGGGTGAAATACTGAATGACAAAGGAAGTACCAAAAGAGAGTGGAAGTAGTACACAGACTCAATATACTAAACAGAGTGGTCAACTTTCAACCATTTCAGGAGGCAGCATGCGATAAAGAACTGATGGTATTGAAAGAAGTCCTAGTTACACTGTAGACATTGCTGAAAGCAGGACTCTCGGAAATGATAGGCCAACTGACATGTTTCCACAGATGCAGTACTTAACACAAGTGCTTGGTCCTCTAAGCCAAGAAATTTGTAAGCCTAACTGGAAGATATTCATTATTTGTGCCCATTCCAAAGAACAGTGATCCAACAGAATACAGGTGTTATTGGACAATAAGATTAGTATCACAAAGAAGTAAATCTTGCTGCAGTCAATTTAAAAAAACTGTTGTATCAATACATCAACAGGTAGATGCCAGAAATATGGAAGAGGGTGTGGAAGGTGGAATATCTTGGGTGAGATCAGTTGTGTCTTGTACGAAAGAGAGTATCAGAAAGATGTTTAATGGTGTTTCACTGACTAGACAAAGGCATTCAACTGTGTGGACCACAACAAACTATGGGTAAGATTGTGGACAATGGAAATTCTTACTGGAATTGTCCTCCCGTAAGCCATGGAGCAGACCATGTTTTTGCAGCAGTATCTCCCTGGATCAAGGAGTTCTCATGTCCCCAATCCAAAGGGCATGCTCTGCTCCCACCTCTTCTTTCTTGGTGGTAATGAGGGCCTCCCCTCTCTGGTATATTCTCATTCCCTTGATGTCTTCTAAGATATAAAGTGACTGCAGACCTCACCCCAGGCAAATGCCCCCAGACATCAGGATCAGGTTAAAGTGTCAACGTTCCTTAGGACTTTAAGGTCCATTCTAAGTCCTCTACAAATGATTGGTTGATCACATCATGGTCACGCCATTACACAATGGATAAACACTGAGTATCGTGGTCCAGCCAATCTGAAGCATGTTTTAGGGGAACCATGAGCACTGCAGTGAGTAAGTTGATGTGGCTCTTCTATCCATGAGCTTCACATCTCCCATCTGTAAGAGAAGTAAGAGAAGTGGGCTGGGCGGATGGGGGAAAGAGAGTACAGGAAGACGCTAACAGGTCATGTGGTTGCATTGTGAGTGATACTGATGGAGCGCAATGTGATGGTGAACATTTAGAACTCTGACCTGGAGGTATGGTCTGTTTTGCCATTCTCTCACATGAGCCATCTCAAAAATAGGAAGGGGAAACTTCACTCTCATAATGAGAGAAGGGCCAGGAGTAAAAGCTGCCCTTTGCACACTGAGATCCCTGCACTTGGAAACTCCTAAATCAAGCAGGCAGAAAGCTGTGACAGCAGAGGGCAGGCAGCAGCATAGCTGAGAAGAGACAGAATGGTGGACTTTCTGGCCTGCAGAGTGAGTAAAGTGAAGGGCCTACAGGCAGGAGGCTCACTGGTAATGTGGGGTGACTCCAACACTGAATCAAGGAGGCTAGAGATAGGCACTTTAGGCTGAAGGTTAGGGCAGAGTTGTTAGGCATTTGTCAGCAGTGCCAAAATTGCTCTGTCACACTGCTCATGCAAGGCAGAGGTGAGGTGAGGGTCAGAGAGAGGCCTGTCTACATGCACAGGAGAGTAAAGGCTGTTGACCGAAGAACTGTATCCTGAGCATCTCTTATCCTGAATTGTAGCCTGTTACCTTCCTTAGAAAAGACCATAATTGAGAGTATGGTCTGAGAGCGCCGTATGGTCACTGCAGTGAATCAGCACAACCAGCTGAGAAGAAGAAAGTGCTAAGGAAGGCTGAAAGATGGAGACACTTTGGACCTCAGCCTCCTAGGCACCATTCTCGGGCTACAGCGTTTGATTCCCCTCACCCTTGTGAAGTCAGGAGAACTGAGATGCCACCCCCACCACGACCCTGCTACTCCCACCCCCACCCCGCAGCTTTTTGTGCTTGTTTGTTTACACCATAACACCATGCTTCCGAGTTGTCTTGAGCAGCTCTGGTGATTTGTATGCCTACGTCTTTGTTGTTGTGGAATACTTTGTGGATCACTGCTGTAACCAATGGGCACTGAAGTACTAATCGCTAGCTGCTTTTAAAAAATTAAGAAGCCAGATAACCAGGTGAAATAATAAAGTATTCTTTGTAAGATAGTTTGGAAGATCTTGGGGCAGCTAGGAGCAAGGCATCTGCAGTATCTAAAATGAGAGACCGATGGGGTGAGGGAGGGAGTCAATCAACCACACATTTCGAGAGAGAGAGAGAGAGAGAGAGAGAGAGAGAGAGAGAGAGAGAGAGAGAGAGGAAGAGAGAGGGGGAGAGGGAGAAAAAGAGAGATAGGGAGGAAAGGAGGAAGAGAGGGAAGGGGTGGGAGAGAGAGAGGGAGAAGCAGGATTGGTAATGGATGGGATAAAGAGGCTGAACACAAGAGAACAGTCAAAGACAACCTGAAGGTTTCTCGCTTGTGATGTTAAAAGGCTTGTTCATGGTGATTTTTATTTGCTTTACTTTCATCAGCCAGATGCACAAATGGGATCTCCCCACATTTTTCATTGTAGCTCCCTGCATTCAGACTTACCCCTGAAATTACCTGCTATCTCTTCACACCCTGTTAGTGAACAGGTAGTCGTTTGATGGATGTTATGTGATCAGAGAAACCCCGGGTCCTGGTAGCCTGTGGAACACCGCTCTCTGCAAATCCGCCTTTTAATTAATCATCTCTTCCGATGGGAAATCTTTTTTAGCAAGATGATGGTAACCTGCTCACACGTTATTTTTCGCACCACCTTGCCTGTGCAGAAATCATTAAGGCTGTGCCGACATTTATATGATTTGTGATGTTCAAGGAATACCCCTCCACCCCCTTTCCCATCCCTCTCCTTCCTTTTGAAACCACACTATTAAACCCTCCTTAAAAAATATTTACGTCTGTTTAGTTAACAAAAGCTCCTGTAAGTTGAAGCCATGCTGGGAGAAGGTTCAGGTAAGCTCTCTATATAAGCTTACAGACAATTGTGTAAATCTTCAGCCATTAAAGAGAAAGGAGAAAAAAGCCAGCCTCATTACACGGCTGTCATTTACTCTTCATCTCCTGTCCTCTTTAGCAGCATTAAGATGGGATGTAAATTTGCCAGTTAATGCTGTTAGGGAATGGATGGTTCAAGAAGGGCAGGAATTAGAGATCAGTATTAGGTGCAGATAAGCTCCTTGGCTGCCGCAGTGGCGGCTATTTAACATTCATAGGAAAATCATCATCAAACAGCGTTATCACAGCTCTGTTGATGGCTGAGGAACTTCATCACTATGATAATTTTTTTTTATAGCTGTGAGCCAAAAAGCTCCCTTTTATTTCTGCTGTCTAGAGTGATAGAAGCTTGTTTGTATGGGGAGGAGACAGCCAACCCTGGGCTCTGCAGTGAGGTTGAAATTCTTCTTGCCCCCTCGCTGTCCTCACTGTGTGCAGGTGGCACTAAAGAGTCACTGTGATAAATAAATACATATATACATACACCCATCCACGTAGATACACACACACACACACACACACACACACACACACATAAAATGGAAGTCCTCCAACAATCCTTCAAAGCAGAACAGATATTTCTCTGATCAGTAATTCAAAGTTTCACAAGTGATGCTATTCTGTAATGAAACTGCCACTCGCTTTATTGTGAGCAAAATGCTAACCTGATAAATGGCGAGGAGGGGAGAGAAGGCCAGGCTGGGGTCGGAGCAGGGAGAAATAGACGTCCGTCTCTGAATACCTGGAAGGTAAATGATTCAAAACAGCCCTGAGGATCCCTCAATAGATATTTCCCTTCAATAGGCTGATCATCCTGGCTCCTACACTGTGATTATTCCTTTCAGAGACCAGCCAGAGAAGCTATGGGTCGAGGCTTCAGGAATCTCTCTCTCTCTCTCTCTCTCGCTCGCTCGCTCTCTCTCCTTTTATTTTTGTGTTTGGGACAACACTTGGTTGTGTTATTCTAAACAGAATCGAATATGCTTTGGAACATACCATCTTTGCTCAAGATCATTCCCCGACATGTTTAGACATCTTCAAGTGTATTAGAGATAGAAGTCGCCATCTTTGCTTGCAGCGTATGTGGTGTGGGAGAGACGGGCAGCATTCTTCCAACATAGATAAGGAGATGATTCAAAGGAAATTTAAATTTATTAAGGTGCTAAAGCGTCTGCTTCTTCACAGCTTCGACCTCATTTTGGGAGGCTTACCGGTTGTAAGTGACTTTCTCCCCCTTTTGGGGGGTGCAGCTCCAAAGCATGGCACAGAAAAGAAGTTTTGCCATGTAGACTGAAAGGTGCCATTCATTGAAATAGTTGGGATTTGAATTCAGGATTGACTTAACTACTTCAATCACTTCCTTTGCACCCCAGCTCGCCGCCTTTCTTTCCCCAAGAGCCGACTTCCAGTCCCGCCAGCAGGGCATTGAAAGATGTGTGGAGTCGGCAGATAAGGGCTAGTGGCTAGTGGGCTCAGCTCAGAAGACTAAACTCATTTCCCAGCAGACTGAAGTTTGAATCCAGTTAGGATACTGGGGGTGAAAGGCTAGCACCTTGTCGTTTAAATATAGCTATTTACACATAAGTTTAAAAGAGATACTGCTGGGTGGAAGGGCTGTGATGACTTCTATAAGGATAATCTTGGGGGGAGCTGGCCGCCTGTTCCCTAAAGATCAGATAGCCCTCCACAGCGCCAAATAGCTTTAGCCACCTCTGACTTCACAGGATTGAGAGTCTAAGGATGGTTCCTTATTCCAGGATGCTGTGTCCTATCTTTGTTTCAAAAACCTAAAGTTGTGTTTGATTTTCACAAACACATTTCTTCTTGAACTATACCAAAGGTCCAAGTCTTGACTCTGTGAATTTCCATTGCTGGGGGAGGAGGGTTTACAGGAGGCTCTGTAAGGAAACTGCTAGATATGCTTGGTATTCTTTCTCCTTATTGGTCCCCAAGGTATATACCCCAGAGCTGGTCCCTGCCTCCTGGGTCTACTCACCCTCTAGTGACTACTCACTGGCCCTCTTGAAATGCCCTCAGCTCTCTACCTCAGGTCACCACATCGCAAGGGGACACTCCTGGAGACTTCATAATTATTTGTTGTTTTCTTTGCCTGATGACAATGTGAGCTCATTGAGGACCCAGTTTTTGTTGTGTTGTGTTTTGTGTGACATTGCCATTGCTTAGAACATTACCTGGTCCATGATGTGTACCTAAGAAATCTTGAAAGAATGAGTGTAGCCTTGTCTCGAGCCTGGTCTACCAGGGGCTAAACCTTGCAGGTAGTCAGAGACCTTCTGGGGACAGTAGGGATATTCTAGACTGCCCCAAATGACCAAGAGAGCACTCTTGGCTTCCCAGGTTTGTGAAACAATGATGAAATCAGTTCAATTCTGAAACTGTCCTGAAAGAGACAGATCCAGAAAAGAATATTGTGTTAGTCCAGGTAGACTAGAGAAACAAATTCATAGACAAGCAAATGGATATAAGGGAAAGGTTTATAATCAAGAGGCATAGAACATTGAGAAAGCATCCCAATCCGGTCCAGTCCAAAGTCATAAGGCTGATATTAGCCCTTTTGTATGATACCAGTCTATAAAGTCTCCTTCCGACTCACGAAGCATGTGCGGACAATCACAGGCCAGTGGGTGCAGAGTCTTGGTGTCCCATGGCAGTAGAAACACCTCAGTGTTTGCAGGGGTCTCCCTGTCGCCTCTCAAGCATCTCAGGAGTCTCCACGTGACTTCTCCATCCCCAGAGGTTTGGCTACATCAGGGGAGGCCCATGTAGCTTCTTCTCTGGATCATCCATTCTCCAGGAATCAGTATTGATCAACATGCTGTCATCTCGTCTTGTCAGTAGTTTGTCTCTCTGCGACTCAGTCTAGTCTCTCTCCTCCAATTGGGAAAATACCGTGAGACTTTCCAGATTTTTCAGGAGAAAGCCATGCCCACACAGAGGCCTCATTGGCTATCTCTAGAGTGATTGGCTAGACTCCACCCATACACTTCCAATCATGAAATTGACAGCAAGTACATGACCGCCACAGATATGTTTACATGTCTCCTGGAGTGCTACAAGGAACCCTGGCGACCCTATGGATGGAGGCATCGGCTGTGAACCACAAGATCAGTGGTTCGAATTACCTACCAGCCACTCCACTAGAGGACGATGGGGCTGTCCACTGCCGTAAAGAGCTACATTATTGGAAACCCTGTTCTGCTCTGCCCCCCTGGAGTCGATATAAGTATCAACTCAATGGTGGTGGGTGGGGTAATGACACCAACGGTGAGAGGCAATCATCAGTTGAGGGTAGGACCCTAAAGAGAGGGCTTGAAACTGTCTGAGGCCGCTGACTGGCAAGTTCAATCTTTCTATCTGCAGTTTCAGGAAGTTATGTGGATTATCCATGGTCTTAGTCTAGCCCCGTCTTTCTGTGGGAAGGCAGATCCGTGATGCCCACCCCAATGAAAAAGACTGCACGATGCCATGCCATGCGTCATAAATGACAGATAAAGGAAGACAGATAAAGGAAGTGGTCGGAGAGAGGAGAGCAGGAGGGGATGATGGTCTTGGAAGACCCAACAGGAAGTCCAACCCCACAAAGGATTGGTGCCAAGTGTGTGGTAACCTACATAGGCTTGAAATGAGACCTGCTGACCCAGCTAAAGGAGGCCGCCCTGCATTTAGCACCACTGAAATCACACATTCTCTAATTTAGCTCATTTGACACTAACAACGAGAAGGAACAGCTTGGAGTTCACAAGAACAAAAGACAATGATAATGCCTTTGGACTCTTTTGCCATCAGTAATTTTCTAGCTTTATTTCCTCTGCCTCAAATCCACCCATCTAGCTCATTATCTGGAATTAACCTTTTTTTTTCCCTTGGAAAAAAATTCATTAACCTTTTAGTAACTAGAATCCACTACACAGATATCTTGTGTTCACATTATGTAGGCTTATGACTCAACTATTAATTAATGTACTTTTTACCCCATTTTGACATTGGAGCTAAAGATAGTTCATCTCACAAGAATTTCATTTTAACTATATTAAACATACATGTGTATGCACTCTAGTGCATGTGCGTTTCTGCACATGCACACACACATCTGCACATAGGACTGCATTAGGTGCATTTACAGCACAGGCCAATTTTGATTCAAACAAATTTTATTTAAACATTTATATTTAAATAGCATGACTTTGCTAAGAAAGGAGTAAAGACAATCTTATCACCTCTACTTGCATCGATAAATATGAGACTAATAATAGCTGCTTTCATTAAAGGAGCTTGGTGGCGCAGCAGCTAGGTTGCTTATTTGCCAAACAGAAGATCAACAGTTCAAAACCACCAGCCACTCCTCAGGAGACAGACGAGGCTTCCTTTTCCCGTTGAGTTGTAACCTCAGAAAGCCACTGGGGCGCTTCCACTCTGACAGGGTCACTATGGGTCAGAATTGATTCCGTGGCAGGGAGAGTGAATGAATATTGGGTCAGCGAGTCCCATCTGAATTCATCACCATGCAAGTCATATAAAGTTTAAGAGATAACTTTGGAACATCTAAGCCATATGGAGGAACAGACATTTGCTCATGATAAATAGATATAACTACCGGTGAGAAATTATTGGTACCACTTAGGGTCCAATCCCCCTTTCCCAGAATGCATTATTTCTACTTGGCCTGTTCCTTCACCTGCTCCCCTTCTTGGCTAAGTATTCTGCAACCAGATGTTTAGCATTTAGGAACCCCAGGGTCGTGAACCCACCATTTGTTTCATTAGGTCAGCGGTTCTCAATCTATAGGTTGTGACCCCTGGGGGGGGGGGGGAGGTCAACCAACCCTTCCACAGGGGTCTCCTGATTCACAACAATAGCAGAATGACAGTGATGATGTAACCACGAGAATCATGCTATGGTTGGGGGGGTTGGGGGGGGAAAGGGGTCACCACCACATGAGGCCCTGTGTGGAAGGGTGGCGGCAGGAGGCAGGCGGAGAATGGCTGCTTTGGGGGACCTAAGGGCGCTGAGCAGAACCAGCTCTGACATTCCCAGGCAGCCTGCTGCCACAGACTCATGCCCGCTGGTGTGGCGGCCCTGTGTGTGTTAGTGCAGGAGGCGCGTGTGCCACCGGTTTCTCAGTGGCTGTTTTGTCAGATGTAGATCACCAGGCCTTTCTTCCGAGCCCAGGGGGGGGTTGAACCTCCAATGCTCCTTTCAGCAGTCAAAGGCAGCATCCTCTGCACCACCCTGGGGACTTCTTGACTTTAAGAAAACACAGTCTGTCCCCACACACAGTATCTGGAGACCTTTGACTTCGCAGAAGAGACTTGCTTGGGGCCATTGACTTCTCTGGCCTCCGGAGGCCCCACACACAGCAAGAGCGAGCTGACCAGCTGAGGGCTGGGTCCAGGGCCATGACTCGGTGATACTCCCGCTGACCCAGTTCGTCTCAGCCTCTCCAAGCGGGCAACGCCGTTTCATGAGAAATCTCACTGTCTCTGGTGCCCTGCATCTGCTACCTGTCGGAATCAGCAAGGGGTGCTGCTCTTCCCTGCCCTTCGCGGGTGGGGGGGTGGAGGGTGTGCTTCATTCATCTGAGCCCGGCCAGGGTTGGCGAGGCACCTCTGCCAGCGGGCCAAGCAGCGGCTCCGCTTCCTTTGTTTCACAATGAATATTCCGCAGCCTCTCCCGTTTTATTAAAAAAGCCTTTCCCTGGCTTTCTCCTTTGTTCTTCTCATCTAATCTCTTAATGGAAGTCTCTAATTAAATTCCTATAGCCATTTTTTTTACAGTGTTTTGAATAGCAAAGTCTGTCGACTGCAGAAAGTGTATATTCTTATCAACACGCCTGTTGCCTGGAGGAGCCCAGGCCCTGCTGACAGATGGCTGCGGAGGAAGCCCAGCAGGGCGTGTGTCTGCAGCTCCTGTCACGGGCCGAGCCTGGGGCAGCAGCCACGGCCCCCTCAGGTTCAAGGGGCAGAGCCCAGCGAACCGGCCCACTTCGTAACCCTCAAATGTGAGCCTCAGAGCCTGGCCAGGGACTGGTTTTGAAGTCTCCTGCCACGCCACCCTCTGGTGTGGCTCCCTAAGGGCAGGTGGGACCAGGATCCCTGAAGCAAACGCAAAAAAGCAGCGAAGAGCCTAACAGGGACTTGCTGTTGCTACCTGGTGTCAGGTACTGAGGCCTTTGTGAACTGCCAGAAGAGCCTTTTATCCTAAGTCTATGCAGAACCTGGGGGTGCACCCCCTCATCCCACTCTGCCACGTAGGGAGATACATGCTCTCTTGTCGGGGTGGTGGTCCACAGGGAGGGAGCGGCCCCAGCTCAGGAGGGGAGAGCAGCACCAAGGCAGCCCCTATTGAGAGGCTTTGGTCCTCGGTCCTGCACAGGCCCCTCCTACAACCAGCATGCTCCTCTCCTCCCCTCAAACAGCTCATGCCTGGACAGTACCAACTGGACAGTACAGTTGCCAAGTACCAATGCTGAGCACTGGGCTGAGAGGCGTTTTCACAGTCAAGGACAGCGGTTTGCAACCTGTGGGTCTCAACCCCTTTGGGGGGTTGAATGACCCTTTCTCAGGGGTCACCCAAGACCATCGGAAAACACATATTTCTGATGGTCTTAGGAACCGAGACACCAGTCCTCTATCTGTCTCCAGGTGGCTCCGCCCACATGTAGATATGCCCACCTACAAGTCCCCAGCGTGAAGACTGTGACCCATGCTACACCCTGCTTCAAGACAACATTTCATTGATTTGTCGTTAGAAATAAATATTCCACAAGAGATACTTACATATTGTTTTTGTGATGAATCGCTATGCTTTCATCATGTTCAATTTGTAAAAATGAAAATACACCCCGTGTATCAGAGATTCACATGGTGATCTATAGCAGTAGCAAAATTACGGTGACGAAATAGCAAAGAAAATAATTTTGTGGCTGGGGAGGGAGGGTCACCACAATATGAGGAACTATATTAAAGGGTCACGGCATTAGGAAGATTGAGAACCACTGGTCTAGAACCTAGCTCCAGGTCGTGGGCTATGTCTACAGTCTGTCCCAGTTCCTCAAAACACCGGATGAGGAAAAAAAAAAAAACAACACCGGACGAGATGTGTATGTGTGTATGAGAGAGTGTGTGCATGTGGTGAGTGTGTAATGAGAGAGGGGGAGAGGTGGAGGGAAAGAGAGAGAGGAGAGGAGAGAAAGGAAAGGAGGAAAAGAGAAAAAGAAAGGAGAGAAACTATGCAGGGGGCTTGAAAATAAGATAAAGCAGCTATGGAATTTGAGGAATTCCTAAAATATAGAATCAAACCAAAATTAAACCCAGAGCAGTTGATTCCCACATGCAGGAGTCCAGTGGGACAGGGGGAACCTGCCCTGTGGGATGTCCCAGCTATAGGTCTTTATGGCAGCCGGCGTGTGTGTGTGTGTGTGTGTGTGTGTGTGTGTGTGCGTGCGTGTACGTGACACTGGTCAGTCCAGATCACTGACCTTTCCGTTGAAAGCCAAGCATTTAGCCACTGGGTCTCTGAAGCCCTTACTCCCGCTGCCCTCAAGTTGATTCTGGCTCACAGCAAGTCTGCAGGGCAGAGGAGAACTGCTCCAAGGTGGTGGGGTGGGGAGGTGCTGAAGGGGTTCGTCTTCCTGGAAGCAGACTGTCCCATCTGGGTCCCACAGAGCAACTGGTGACTTTGAACCACAGACCTTGGGGTGAGCAGCGGTGCACTTCACTTGTTGTGCCACCAGGGCTCCTTAAAAGATGGGGGAGTGGGGGATCAAGCCTATGGAGACATCATTCCTGCTAGAGATCAGCAGGAACTCCAGCTCTGAGAGAACAGGGTGCTTTGGGTGAAGGGGTTGGTCTGGGAAAGGTCACAAAGCAGGGGCAAAGCCTGTGAGCCGAGGGTGCCCATGGGGCTGAGAATCTATGCAGCCGTGCCACCTGCCCTGAAGGAACACTAACCTGTGGGTACCCGGCTCTGCTTGGCCCCCTGTGAGAAAGCCCCCCACTGCCAGGAGGTGGGTGATCTGGAGCCGTGATACCGACTGCTGGTCGTGACTCTGAATGGCTGACAAGCCGGCGGTGACACACAGGTTTCCCAAAGGGCATTGCCAGACCTTTCTTCCTAAGAAAGCAAGCCCCGCTTCCCAACAAATGGGCGGGGTTTGTGGTCCAGATGGACTGGGCGGCAGACCGAGATCTCCTGCATGAAGAGGTATCAGAGA
>PVJH01009777.1:0-77171 GCA_004026705.1 Nesogale talazaci | reverse complement strand
ACCCCTGTAAGACGCCTATCCCTCCATGTTTCCAAAGCGGTAACTTCTTTATGAGAGTAGGAGCCTTCTCTCTGTCCTGGGGAGCAGCTGGCGGGGTCAAGCCCCTACGCCACTAGGGCTCTTCTGGCCACCCGCTCTCCCCAGGGAGCCATGGAGAGCATTGGGCAGCATGGCTGCCCATGGACACATCACACTGCAGGTCCCCACAAGGGTTAGGATCGTTTCCACAGCCATGGGTTGTTCTCACTGTCACCGGGAAAATGCTCACACGCTGTGACATGCTGTGCATGATCGTTCATGGAGTGTTTCATCTCGATGGCATAAAGAGCAAGTGGAGTGTGACTTTTGGCCCTGAGGACTGTGGGTGTTGTCCTGAGGTTCCTGGGATAGGCGGTGTGTGTGTGTGTGTGTGTGTGTGTGTGTGTGTGTGTAACTTTGCTTTCTCACAGTCCCCGCCGCTCTCCCCAGTTTTCCCAGGAGCCATGCCTGACAGTGAGGAGCAGAGAGGACACTGTTAGCCAGGGGAGAGACCGTGTGCCGGCAGGTGGTCAGCACTCGACGCAATCGAGCAGGGGTCCTCAAACTTTTTAAACAGGGGGCCAGTTCACTGTCCCTCAGACTGTTGGAGGACCGGACTATAGTTTTAAAAAACTATTAGCAAACTATGGGCCCGGGATGAGTCATCTGCTAAGCAGGATAGGCAGCAGGGGCAAAATCACCAAGAGGCAGGATATAGTTTGAAGACACCTGCACAGAGCATTGCAGAGAAGATGGCAGGGCTTCTCCAGATGGAAAGGCCAATGTCAAGAAGGATTTGAAGATGTCTGCTGTGTGATTATCTGTGTATGTTGTTTGCACCACCCTTGAAAACACAGGGTATGGATACTTTGCGCTGTCTCCTGGGTTTTTCCCTGATGCTAGGTTACAAGGGTCTCATCAGGGTTCTCACAGGCCCCATAGCAGCGGGAGTTACATCAAGCCACCAATACTGACATGAATCCCCAGCCCTAGACATCCTGTGCCCTTTCAGGCTGTTTCACAAGCACCTCTGTAAGAGGAGTGACTATTTCTGGCACAGAAACAGAATGCCCACTTACTACTGCTGTCTAAACAGTGGGAGAGGGCAGGAAGGCCGGCCCACCTACCACTCACTGGTCCGGGAAGTGTTCTACCAGGCTCCGGGGCTTACTAGAGAATGACACAGGAGCATTCACCCTGCGGGACCATACTGCTTAGCTGGGGGAGGCAGGGAGCCCCCTTTGTAACCAACAGCCTTAGGCAGAATACTCTCACCCTGCATTAAAAATAACACCAGGCTATTTTGACAGTGTTGAGTCACAAGGCAACAGGACTGTGAAGATGGTATTTTACAGCAAGGGTCTCCATATGGACTATGTTTCCCCAGCTTTTGCAAACAAACTCAAGTCTCTGTGGGTTGGCGCCATTTCTGTACGCATATAGATGTACGCAGAGGACACATAAATCTCCACATACTCAAGCGCACATCTGTTTACATGTGAGCCCACATGCATGGGTGCACACCAGTGCGTACTCTTGTGAACACCCGTTCGTGCATACAGGCTTGCAAATCTGGGTATATGTTCTGTTCAGAGAACTGTCTCCCCTACTTGACCGAGGTTTAGAGCATGATCCCCACTGCTAAGAAGTCATGTAACATGTCTATCAGCAGAAATAGCACTCAAAAGGCTATCCACCAGAAGGTCAACACTGGCCTAGTGAGGTAATGGGTCTATAAGAATTTTTTCCCTTTGGGCCTACTAGAATTTTCTTAATGTTCTGTAATTAAAAAATGCATTCCTTCTGCAATAAGAATTAAGGGGACGTGGTTTGCGTTCAGGAGGAAAACAATTAGCAATATAGAAACCCTGGAAATTTCTAGTTGGTTCCCACCAAGGAGCCACTGGAACTTGCCGTCTGCCCGGTCTCCTCTCCAGGAAGGAGTCTCCAGACTGACAGACACCAGCGCTCTCCCTGTTCTGCTCTCCTCTGAACTTGAGGGCTGCCTTTGATCTTCCCTTGCTCCTTCTCTCGCACTGGACTCAGCACTGCTGACCACCACCCATTCTGGAACACCTTGCTGGCTTTGTTTCTATGGAAACCCTCAACATCATGGACTTTTTCTGTTTTTCTCCTTCTCCTCCTTAATCCCAACTTGGACTCAGGAGCCCGAGGTCCACGGAGAGTCAGACAGTGTGATGGCACTGAGCACTTCTGCTACTTGGGCTGCTTTCTGTACGTTCAGCAGTTCAACACTCAACAACCCTCCTTGGGGGAAACACGGGGCTGCCTGCTCCCCTCCAGATTTGCTTTCAGAGGAAAAAGAAGGGGGAAAAAAGGAAAAAAGACGCTCTTGGCTAGAGAATGATGCGTCTGGATCATTTCAAGTTACACGGCAAAGAATACCAACTAGTCCACCTTCTCCAGCACAGGATCAGCCCTGATGGCATCCACAGCAGCCAGTTGCTTCCAGAAAGCATCATCTGGAGCCTGCCTGAGGTCCAGGCCTTTGTTCAGAGCTCCCCCCGGTGTCCAGAAAGCAGAATGCTTCGGATCCGGATGCTCCTTACACGCAAACACTGCGGATTCCCACTCACAGTGACCCTTAAGAGAGAGACAGAAGTGCCCCGGTGGGCTTCCGAGACTGTACTTACTGGGGGGAATAGAGAGACTCCTTTTTCTCCTCCCACAAGGTGGCTCGAGCCTCAGAACTGCTGGCCTTACAGTTAGCAGTTCCCCTGTGGCCCGCGATACCACCAGGGGTGGGGAAAATGGGGAAGGGAAAAAAAGAAAAAACAGCATACTGGAAGGAAAATTGATTACATTTTTAAAAATACCAAGCTCACCTATCACTTTGATGGTGATGAAGCCGAGGCCACGGATTTCGTAACGATTTTCTTTAAAGTACGGCCTTGAGGGATTCCGGAACAGTAGAAAGTACATTGTTAACATATGCTCTCATATCAAGGAGTATGGCCTGAGGGTGTGCCACTATCTACCTATGCTCATCTACGCCTATGCGCAGACTTCCGCTTGCTTGCAAACCACACACCCTCACCCCACCACCACCCGTCAGTTCGCGATGGGCGCCATGCGGGTGAGAGACAAAGGAACAGCCCTGACGGCATTCACAGGAACGGCTTTCTCCCTTCGTGGGCCCATTCTGAGAGCGTCGTCTCATTTGAAATGAACCTGCCTCTCCAGCGCTAAGGTCGGAGGAAGGACAAAGAGGTAGCGGGGCATGTTGCAAACCATCAAACTGATGGACCAAGACAGGACAACATGTGGCAAGAGACAGGCAGTGGAGACCAGGCTGACTCTCAAGGTCTGACAAGCACCTCTCCCTCTCAGGCTGCCTCTGAGAACCACACCACACCGGCTCTGCCGTCCTCCCCCAGGCCGGCCCCACAGGACAGGGGAACAAGTATTCCAAATGGGAGCCCTGGTTCCTCCTCGCATTAAAGTGCGGCAGGGGCCGTCCTCTGAGGGTGCGTGAACTAATGCAGGCAGAGCCCCAGGCAGGACCCCTGTCGGGACTTCACTCCGCTCAAGCTAAGGTTGCGTGGTTAGGGGCATCGAGTCAGCCCCAACGCCCAAGAAAGAAGGACACACGGCCCGGTCCGGTTTCATCCTCCCAGCTAATGCTATGTTGAGTCCATTGTGTGCCCACAGTGTCTGGTTGGCGGGCTTCCTCTTTTTCACTGCCCCTCTGCTTTATCAAGCATGATGTCCTCCCCCCAGAGACTGGCCTCTCCTGTGAGCAGACCCAAAGAACATAAGCTGAAGTCTTGCTACAACCTTCTCTAAAAAGAACCATGGGCATACTTCTTCCAAGACAGATTTGATCCCCAGTATATTCAGTATTATTCGTTCAAATGCATAGATTCTTCCACAGTCCCCTTGCTCTCAGTCCGGCTTTCACACGCTGTCGATGGACCGGAAATACCATGGGCTGGGTCAGGTGGGTGCACCTCAGTCCTCATGGTGCCATCTTGGCTCTCTGAGCTTTACAGGGAGTGGTGTGTGAGCAGGTATACTCAATACGATGCCCTGATTTTCCGAATGCCGCTTCCAGGAGACCAGGCTGAGATCCACATACAATGAAATGCTTACCAATTTCCATCTTGCCACCATGGAAATGCTGTCTCTTGGTCCAGTTGTGAGAGTTTCTGTTTTCTTTACATGAAGCCCTGGTGGTACAGGGGTTGTGAGTTAGGCTGTGATTTCACAAGGTCAGTGGTTTGAAACCACTGGCCATCTGGTGGGAGAAATATGGGATTTCAGTCTGGGGTTGCAGTCTGGGAAACTCACAGGGGCAGTTCTACCGCATCCTGTTGGGTCACTGCAAGTTAGCATCGACCTGATAGCAGTGAGTTTGGGTTGGGTTGGGTTTAATGTGAAGCTGTAATGGACAAGTCAAAGATAGAGATTCTCAGGTTCTGTGAGAGACCTTCTTCAAAGCTCATTTGATATTTCCCACTTGTGCCAGGACAACTGTAGCACTGCGATGGCTTCTGCCCTTAATGTCACATGGATAAACACCTAAGGAGAGTGACTGCCGCTTCTTGCATCATTTCACCCACAATGTCACAGACTGAGCCTGCAGAGGGAGGCAGGGTGGGCCTGTGGAATCCTCCCTGCACTGAGTGGAAAAGTCATGGCATATACATCATACTGCTGGTCTACTGATCAAAATGTGAGTATGAAAACTGCCCGAAGCCATTAGTTTTAACTAGGGATAACCTCATAGGCTGTCAATCCCATCAGCTCCTTCCCCAGTCAAAATCCCTCTTTGTACTTATTAGAGTGATAACAGGAAAGATAGAAAGAAAAAGAAAAGGAAAAAATGTTCAAGACGCTCAAGTGATCTCCGTCATTAAAACAGATGCCTTCACATTCCACGATGCTCACCTCCCTGACAGGATCGCTGAAGACAAAATGGGTGCATAAGCAAATGTAGTGAAGAAAGCTGATAGTGCCTGGCTATCAAAAGATATACCATGTTCAAGTCTTAAAGTGTTAAAGATAAACAAGCAACAATTGGCCATCTAGCTCAGAAGCAACAAAACACACATGGAAGAAGCACACCAGCCTGTATGATCATGAGGTGTCGATGGGGTCAGGTATCAGGCATTTAAAACTCAGAACAAAATCATATCTAATGTGAATTGGGAGAGGGGGTGGGCCTGGGGCTGGAGGGGAGACTCAATGCCCATCTGTAAACAGTTGGACATTTCCTCACAGAGGGTCACAGAGAAGAGATGAGCCAGTCAGGGTGTAGTATAGCACCAATGAAACACACAACTTTCCTCTAGCTCTTTGGTGCTTCCTTACAATTCAAATTAGACCAGGGTATGCTCACTGCTACAGATAAGAGCCCATAACACAGGGAATCCCAGATAGATAAACCCCTCAGGTCCAACAATGAGAGTAGAGATACCAGGAGGCTTAGGGAAGGCTGTGGAGAGAAAGGGGGAATTGGCCACAAGAATGAACCTAGAACACCCTCCCAGGGAGACCGATAACAGAGGAACAAAGGAGAATGGATATAGGATATAGAAATAATAATCTATAACTTATCAAGGGTTCATGAGGGAGGGAGAGAGGGTGGAGAAGGGAGGGAGGGGGAAGAAATGGGGGCCTGATGTCAGGGCCTCAAGTAGGAAGTGAATGTTTGAAAATGATCACGGCAGCATAGGTACAAAGTTCCCTGACACTGGATGAACATATGGATTGTGATAAGAGATATAAAAGCCCCCAGTAAAAGTATTTAACAATAATAATAATGCACAGATGGCTTCAATGTCACCTCTGAACATCTGGCTGCAGAAATGAAGAGGAAACGTTACAAATGATTCTACAATACACCTCTCACCTGAGGAATGTATATCAAAACTCAGAGTTCATGCTTCCCCGGATGCCGGTTCCTAATCTTGCTGGTTCACTCTGGCTCCCTTTGCTATTTCCCCCCACTCCTCACCATACCCGGTTCCCACAGTCACACGTGGGCGGTGGTTGCCTGTGACCACCAAGCCCGATACACAATGGAGTAGAATGCTGCCCGGCTGCCACGTTCCTCAACTGTCTTACTCAAAGACTCACAGCCAGCTCAGAGCAAGCCTATAGGGGAGGGCAGGGCAGAGCCACCCCTGTGGATTCTGAGACCAAGGATCTATGTGAGGACGGAAGGCCTCATCTTTCTTCCAAGTGGCTGGTGGGTTCTCACTTCTGACCACCAGGTTAGCAGCCCAACACGTCATCATCACGCCACCACGTCATCATCACGCCACCAGGACTCTGAATGGGCTTACTCGAATCCACACTCACTGCCACAGAGTCGATGCAGACTCACAGCGACCCTGCCACCCCGAGGAGAGCTGTCCCCTGTGAGTTTCTGAGACTGCCGTTCTTTAAAGGAGTAGAAAGGCTCGTCTTTGTTGCAGCAGGCTGATGACTCCTGCTTACTCACCTATCTGCAAGATTTCATACTTCTCACCACTCAGTCCCCTTCCCCGCCCCACATCACGTTCCTACAGAAGAATTAACGATCCTTGATGGGGGTGGAGGCGCCCTGTCAGCACTGGCTTTCCTTTCTCACTGGGTAATGTGCTAGTCCGGGTAGACTAGAGAAACAAATTTCATAGACACGCATATGGATATAAGGGTATAGTTTATAAACAAGAGGAACAGGACATTAAGAAAGCATCCCAACCCAGTCCAGTTCAAAGTCATAAGTCTGATATTAGCCCATGTGCCCAATACCAGTCTCTAACATCTCCTTCTGACTCACAAAGTCACAGGTCAGTGGGTGCAGAATCCCGGCACTGGCAGGGGTCTCCCCATGGCTCCTCGCTTCCAGGGCTCAGGGTCCATCAACAGCATCCAGTGGTGGTAGAAGCAACTGAGCACTGGCAGGGACCTACAGCAACTCGGACACTGCCATCTTGTCTTGTCCATAATTCATCGTCTCTGAGTCTAACTCCCAACAACTGGGGAGATAGCTTCTCATCTCCATGAGGGAAATATCACGAGATTTCCCAGAAGTCTCAGGAGAAAGCCATGCCCACACAAAAACCCCATTGGCTACTCAATGGCTATCTCCAGATTAACAGGTTAGACACCACCCCTACATCTCAATCGTGAAATTAACATAAGCACATGAATGCCACAGGTAACCTGCCCTCTGCTTCCCAGGAATATATCATCTCTGTGATCTGAGACCTAAGTGACGCCCAGGCTTCTCAGGGGCTGAGTTTCAGAAGTGGACTGCCAGGCCTTTCTTCCTCATCTGTCTTAGTCGCACACTCTGTCCACTGAAACCAGTTCCACATCATGGAGACATGCAAGCCACCCCAAGCAGACAGGTGATGGGCCGACAGGGGGCATGGTGGCCAGGAATCAACCCCAGGGACTATGCTGAGAAGGCAAGAATTCTGCCACTGAAGCTCCAAAGCCTAGTCACAAGTTTAGTTATGTATAGTATAAACATAAGACCACTTCACAGGGACTGTTTACTGTCCACAAGCATTTAAAGTGACCACATGTTTTCCTAATGAGCCTTTTGTCTCCACGGGTGCAATAATGATGGCTAATTGCAAGGCTGGTGGTTTCAACTCAGCAGCAACCGCCCCCAACCCCCCACCCCCCAGCAGATGGGATGTCTCTGTTCCTATAAAGATTTACGATTTACAGACCTGGGAATGAGGAAGAGAAGATATCCTGGACTCTGTTCGGGTTGCAATGAGTCAGAATTAACTCAATGGCAGCGGTTATATGTTTACCTTTTCTAGTATATTACTTCCTGCATCTTCCTGTTGAAAGATAGCACTAGTCATAAAGATTTTTTATAACTCTAGCTCAGCCCTGGTGGCACAGTGGTTGTGTGCGGGGCTGCGGCCCACAGGGTTGACGGTTCAAATCCAGCAGCAGCTCTCCAGGAGCAAGGCTGGGCTTCCTACACCCACCAGGGCAGTGATGTGGGAAAAAAAATATTTACAGTTTCAGAAACCCATAAGAGCACTTCAGTACTGCCCTGTAGGGTCATTATGAGTCAGAATCTACTCAATGGCAGTGAGAAAAAAAAAGATTTTTATAACTCACAGAAGATCTTTTCATGATAGGATAAGGAAAAGCAAAACAAAAACCACTTTGGAGAAATGTCAGATGTCCTTTCCCTTACCCCCTCACTTTCTTACAGAATCAAAGCTTCTTTTCAAATCTCCCAGACAGGGCTGGAGTTATCTTATGTGAAGCACAGCGCTGAAGCTTATTAGCTACAGACAGGAAACACATTCCACTGGCTGTAGCTAATGAGATGGTGACTGGTCCTAGGGAAGGCACAGACAGAGGCTTTGGATGGTTCTGAGAATACCTGTAGCCCTGTCTTGGTCCATAGGCCATCCCTCCAGACCTGAGTTCCAATGTTAACTCAGAACCGGGACTGTCTGAGAGTCAAAGGCTATAGTTTTGCGCCACCTGGTGGGGTTTTTCTGCTCTAGCTTCACTAATGGTTGGAACTTTCTAGCCCATCCAAGCCTCTCTCTGTGGGAGGAGGTCGGACCTAGAAATTATTAAGAAGGGAGACTGATGCATTCAGGCAGGGAGAGGGGTGTCTGATCAGACTAGGCCAGAGCACAGTGCTGATGAGGCAGACAGGTGAGTGCTGGCTCCCCGGAGAGAGGGCACACACAGTCCTGCAGGCATCTCAGCCACCAGTGACCCCACTAATGGCACCAGGGGTCCCTGGCAAGGACAGGAGAGGCTGGGACTGGCCAGAGCTTCCTGGCAGGGCCCCTAGGGCCTAAGGTCCCTCCTGAGTTCTTAGAATTTCAACAATTAGGTATAAAAGACAAAAGAACCCGATTGCCTGTTTGGTTTTGCTTTTACGACCCACTGTTTATGGGCTGTTTCTCCAACTTCTTTGGAAGCAAAGTACTCCATTGGGAACCCACTCCCAGTTATGAAATCAGGGATGAGGCCAAAGCGCTCTGCTTTATAAACCTCTGCTGTTTCCAGTGGTTTGCAGAGATGCCCGCGACATACAAATGGGGACTGGGGGTGGGGGTGGGGTTCTGAAGTGCAAAACACAAGGACATCATCTCTACTTTTTGTTTGCCGCAAACGTGCTTCGCTGTCTTACTTCAGGTGGACCTTGGAGTCCAGGTGAGTCAGGCCCATTCTTAGGGGCCCCACCTTCGGAGGCAAGTTCTTTTGAGGGAATAAGGGATTATGCCGACCTATATGGGAGTCTTGGCATAGTCAGGTAAGAGTTGGAGCACTAACTGCGAGGTCCACAGTTCAAATCCACCAGCCGCTCCTGCTCTGTGGAATAAGGATGAGACTACTCCTGTCAAGATGTACAGCCTCAGGAAGCCTCCAGAGCGTCACTAGGCTTGCTGGTGAAGGCCACCGATCATTGTGCTCAATATGGATTACAACACAAGGTAAAGAAAACCAGTATCTTCCCGTCTGGACTGAGAGGTAGAACCCTGACAAAGGGAGAAGAGATTGAAGCTCTCCAGGACTTCATCTTGCTCAAGCCGGTCATCAAGGCTCTGAGGGAAGAAGCAGTTGAGAAATCAAGTGACACATTGCACTGAATCAATCTCCTGTGGAAAACCTCTACCACTTGGAAGAGCAAGGATGGAATTTGCAGTCTAAGGTGCACCTGACCCAGCCAGGATCTTGTCAACCACCTTAGACAGTGTAAGCATTGGACACTGAATAAGAAAAATCATTAACGCATAAGATTCTGGAAAGTCCCATGGACTGCCCAGAGAACAGACACGTCTGTCCCTGTAGGTGCAGAAGAGCTTCCCAGAAGGAAACACAGCGATTCGGTCCCTTGGAAGTGAGGCGTGCACACCTTCCTCTCACGTACTGCAGGCATGCCGCCAGGTGAGGCCTGTTCCTGGGAAAGCCCTCGGAAGGGCAGCAAGAGGAGAGGAAGACCCCCAAGGAGAGACTGGCACAGTGGCTGCACCCTCAGGCTCCAAGGTGAGGGCAGTGGGAGGACGGGGCGGGGCTGGGCAGTGTGGCCTTGTGATGCACACAGGTGGTGAGTCGGAAGCCACGTGGAGGCCACCAGAAAAGACAACAACCTTAAGTTGGCATCGTCGACTCCACAGCAATGGGGTGGTTTTCCAGGTTGCTTTGTCTGTGTGGTTTTCCTCCTGAGCTGTTTGGCAGGTGGACTCACAGCTACATCTACCACATGCTGAGTCAACATAGAATGAGCTGAATGGGAATTCCCTGTGTTTCAAGAACATTCCAGCCAGGGATGTGGCAGCTATTTCGAGGCATTTTGCTGATTTAAAAATAAGAAAATCCATAGAGACTGGTTGTACCCGACACTGCTGCCCCAAAACCTCAAATTTCCCCAGAAAGCATCTTATTGCTCGACCATTATTTTGCTTTAAACGTCTGCCTAGCGTGGCAGGCTACGCCTTGCAAGGGCACTAATTGCCTGCAGCAGCTTACACTGGTGAATGGGAAACTCCCCTCGAAAACAAGTGTGAGAGAAACTCTCGGGGGGTGTGAGTTTCGGTTAGAAGAACAAAAGTTAAGTGTAGAAGACGACCCCAGCCAAGGAGCGTGAGCCTGGCCTGTCCATTCAGCAGCCAACGTCCAGGATGCCAAATGACTGAGGTGGAAGGAGTTGAACTGACAGGTCCGGTTGCACATGTTCTCAACAATCATGAAACTTAAAAATAAATAATAAGTGTGAATCAGATCACAGACAGGCATCATCCTCACCACTGTTCTCATGCTTGAGGCTATAAGTGCAGTCCCTGTGTGAACCCCTCTCTTCCACGCTTTCTCTGCTCTGCCAAGTATGATGTCTTTTTCCAGGATCTGGTCTGCCCTGTCTCCAAAGTACACGAGGTGAAGTCTTGCCATCCTTGCCTCTGTGGAACATTCTGGCGAGACTTCTTCCAGCACAGATTCATTGGTTCTTGTGGGAGCCCTTGGCACCGTCCCTCTTCTTGTTCAGTCTCAGAATGCAACTGCCCCTTTCTCCCTCCGGCTTCCTGCTCTAACTCAAACACCATGACTTGAGTTAGGCCCACTTTGGTTTTGCAAATAACACCCTTGCTTCCCAAGATGCCCACGAGGGCTTGTGCAGCAGATGTACCCAGGGCAAGGCATCTTTGGATCGCTTGACTGCTGTTCCTGTGAACATGGATCGGGGGTCTAAAAAAGTCAAAATCCTTGACAACTCTAATCTAGTCTCCATGTCGTGAGGCTTTGGGTATTTCTTCACACTGAGCTGTAATCCATCCTGAAGGCTGAAATCCTTGATCTTCATCAGCAAGTGCCTCAAGTTCTCCTCAATTTCATAATGCATGGTGGCCTGGAAGAGTGACAATGGGAACACAAAGAAACCCAGCACAAGATGAAACAATCTTCATTTCATGGACTGAACGCTCCTTCAGAGAGATTCAAAAGGCAATTCATACACAGAGTTCCACCTTATGTTCAGGAAGGAACGGACAGGTAAGATCATTCCTCTTTTTGACTCAGAGAGGCAATGTGGCCTCAGGGCTTCCTGCAGCTTCTGGAGCTTTCGCAGCCATGCTCTTTGTGCTGCTCAGGGCTGAAGCCAGCATCCAGCGGTTCTGAAGCTGGGCACCAGGTGGCGCAAGCAGCCTGTGAATCTTTTGACAGATGGTCCGATTTCTGACTGGCTGGGTGGGTTATTCAAAAGTGAAAGTATCTGCCTATCAAAGAACACGGTGGGATCTTTTCCAGCACTTGAAATCATGACTAACTCATGGTTCCCATTTTTCAAGGATCTGATGCAAGAATACGTGGCCAGAAAGAGGGACTAAAATTGAAAAGGAAAAAATAAAAATCATTGAAAGCAAAGGTTTCTGCTGTTGTTATTAAGCCCCATAGGGCAGGGGTCACAGTAGTGTCAAAGTTCTCAAAACAGACCAAAGCAACGTTCCCTTAAAAACAATTTTAAAAGACCAAAACACCCTCATTGTTCTTTTAAAAATACAGAGCACACACATATGAGGAGCTGGAAATTAAGAACACACACATACCAGGAGCTTAAGCATTACTTGACGAAGGAATTGACAGTCATGTTTAGGCCTTTGGAACTAGATGGAGAAAGATGACTCAAGCTTTGGTGCTCTTGGAATGCTCTGGTGATCTCATGTCAACACAGAGCTTACAGAGAGAGAGGAGGGCAGGGAGAGAGGGAGGGAGGGAGGTAGAGAGAGAGAGAGAGAGACTGAGACTTCATAGACAGAGCTTACAGAGAGAGAGAGAGACTTCATAGGCATCTCACCCGTTAATGTGACTTCCACAGAAACCGGGTGTGCCTGGGCAGTGTGAGCCAATAACAGCTGCTCATTGAAAAGCCGCGGGTATGAGTCTCATCCCGGTGCCAGCCCCCCGGCACCTCAGAGTAACACATATCTGTTCGGACACTCCTGCGGTTTCCATAGGTTGGGGGTGACTTGACTGGAGCTGGTGGAAGGAGTTGGGAGACCCAGACCCTGTTGTAATCGAGCTGTGCTGGTGTTTGCTTCCTTCTCTTCTCGGCCCCACACACGACAGGACAGGAAGAGGCAATGACGATGTTCCTCAGAGCTCCAAGTGCCCACAGTGACGGCGCTCTTGACCTGGGCAGACACAAGGGCTCCTGGGAGCAGACCATGTCAAGAAGGCGACACACGGGGACTGCTACTCGAGAGGCCACCTGTTGGAACCCATCGGTTGCTCCACGGGAGAAAGACGAGGCTCCCTGCTCCCGTCAAGACTGTAGAGTCACAGCAACCCAGGGGGAGATCTGCTCTGTCCAGGTGGGTCGCTGTGCACCAGAATTAATTTGATGGCAGGGAGGGAGTGTGGGCACCCATCGCCCCAAACAGTCCAGTGAGGAATAAACCGAGGATGAAGAATCAGGCCATCCCATCCTGCAGTCAGTCCTTCAGACAAGTTGCTGTGAGAAGGATGCTGCTTTGATCATTCGGCAGCACCGCGGGGAGAGGACGCACTGCAAGGCAGGGCCAGCGCCAGTCACAGCCTCGTTGACTGACTCACCGCAAGGGCAGACCACCTGCACCCTGTCTCATCAGCCAGGAAATGAGCAGACCGAGGGGGTGTCGCAGTCACAGCAGACAATGCCCTGGGATCACACGGGTGTCCTGAAATAGCCGTAAACTGGAATCCTGTGGTCAGCAAGTTGTCTTATTAGCAAAGACAAGGTAAGACTCACGGTGAAGGTGGCAACTTCGCCGAGCGTTCCCTTGGTGCGCTTGAAACGCTACTGGGGAGAGTAAGGAGGAGGGAAATCGAGGCACGGATCCACGGCCAGGGGGCATGGGTCTTACTCAATGTTTATGGAAAGCCACTTAGGAGAGTCGTCGTCCCCCCCCCCTCAGAAACACAGTTCCACAAATGCCTCCCCCTAGCCCGAGGGTGGGTGTGGGTACACGTCGGGTGTGGAGGGGCTGGCTTTAGAGTGGTTGCTGATTTCCTATCACTCACATGTTCAGCGGCAGCACTTGATGTCATCGTAGGATGTGCAAATCCCAACAATTCAGCAGTGAGAAACAAGGCCCGTTCACCGATAGGAAAACATTCCCAGGGGACATACTCCTGAAGGCCAAGCTTCCCAAGAAACACATAAACCGTGATGTCATTTTTGAAAAAAAGTGTAAATATACATGTGGGTGTTTGTGTATATTTATCATATACTTTCAATATTTATTATCTATTCATATATTATCCATAGACTGATGTAATGTCTTATATACTGCAAATATATGAATCTAGATTATAAGTGTATATATATATATACACACACATATTTAAGGGGTGTGTATGTGTTTATTCATGGGGAGATACTTCCAGTTATAAATGAGGCTGGTGATTGCTATGCACTGAAGCGGACCCGTGTCTAGGCTGATAACCCAGGTTCAAATGGAGAGTCCACGAAGAGTCCGCAGAATGGGAAGTGAGCCCTTGACATTCAGAAATGCCCGGGGAAAAGCAAGAGGAGACAACGAGCAGACACCCAAACAAGTCATCTTTGGGGCCATGGCGGTCCTGATTCACAAACTGAAAACACAGGCAGAAACAGTCTCACACTGGGAGCCCAGCAAAGCTTTCAGGGAAACGTCGGCTGCATAAATCTGAAAGGAATTAGCATCAGGCACCTCACAGCTGGAGTCTGATATAAAAATCAATGCTTGGGATTAATCGGGTGGCTAACCCGATAAACTGGGTCTCGCTATCTTCGTCCTGCATTCCATTCCAGCAGAACCTTAAGCATCTTGTGCAGTGGGTTTCAGGATGCCTAGCTTCAGTCCGGGTTGACAACGCTGGGTTACACTGAATCAGAATTGCATAAACAGACTCAGTATGAGTCACACTTGTGCAAGTTATTCCATGCCAGCGAGTCCAGGAGAGATTCTCATGTGATCCCATTTAAACCAGCAAAACATCTGGACGGCGTGGAAACTATTCGGTAAGGCACAAGAGGACCACGCGCTCGGAGGAGACCTCGGCCCTGAGAGCGCGGTCAGGCCCCGGGAGGTGGCAGGGAGCAACTTCGTGGAGAGGCTACTTACGATGAAGCCAAGCTTCTTGTAGTCCCGGGTGTACATGGACTTGCGTTTCTCCATGCTGCCGCTGTTGTTGGTGGTCTCTGACTCAGCATCAAACGCGATTCTGCGAAGTTCAAAGATGATGTCTCTCTGGGCCTAGAAGGGTTTGGAGAAGAAAAATCCGTAAAAATGTGCCATCACCATTGTGTGATGACACAGTCCTCCCTCCTCTCCCAGGGCGAGATGCGTCGCTGCCTCTTGGCCAAAGAAAAACAGACGCAAGCAAAGGCGGCCAGGGTTCTCCGTGGAGGCTTTGCCCACTTGTCCTCCACTGGCCACAACCTCTGTGGGTGGGGCCTGGCTTGACTCCGCAAGTCAGCTCACTGATACGACTGAATCATGGGGAATGCAGCTGTGAAGTGCCCACTGCTGTGAGGAGAGCCACAAGGGCCCGGGACTGGGAAGGCCAAGTTACTCGGAAGGCCGAGTAACTGCACGAAACAGAAGTTTATTGACTGATATTCAAGTTACTAAGGGATCTCTATCTCTACCAGAAGTGACTTCACAGAAATACAGTCAGTTAAAAAAACAAAAACAAAAAATCTTTCCGTCATTGGAGCAGGCAGGCAGGGGCCTCTTGTCCCTGGGCTGAGTCCACACCGCCTTGCCAAAAACGTGGGGTGCGCTGCATGGTCTCCCTAAGCCTCCCCATCACTCGAGCAGAGCACATGGCCTCCTGCCATGCGTGAAGTGCTGCGGTAGTCACACACTCTGCCTGTGCAACGCACATCTGCAATACATCAGGCCCTCACGTGCCAATAATGAGTGCTGTCCTTTCCAAGCTGCAGCACTCTGAAGTTGAAAATGTGCTGCGGCCGGGCTCCCAGCTGTTTCCTGTCACTCTACCCTCTGCACAGTAAACAGTCCCCAAAGTGCCTTGTGAGAGGAGGCCTACCTCACCACCTCACCACGCATAACAGCCAGAGTCCTCGCTGAGGCATACAAGCAAGTATTCAAATGCAAGCCCCAAAGTCAGGTTTTGAACTTGGACACCATTCTTACCACACAGATCCGTGCAGAACAGAAACACCCACCCGCAGGTTGCAGGATCAGTACCTCAAGGACCTACCGTGGGGGTGGGGGTGGGGGGGCGCCATCTGCAGAGGTCACAGCAAAGCCACTGCCATTCAAGGTGTAGGGGTCAATGGTCAGTTGAGGTCTGCGGCCTGTGACATCAACTTTTCTTGCCCAACAAAAAGAATCTGTATGTGTCCCCGTATGTATGTATGTGGGGCCCAATCAAAGAATAGTTCCTTACGCTCTTTGCTCCTGCTATGAATTGGCCCGGGCAGTCCCAGGCATAACGGGACCAAAGGATGCCGGCTCCAGTGCCAGCGCCACGACTGGAGGCAAGTCAGACCACTGTGGCCGTGAGGAGTGTCCTTGGCTGATGTTTCAGACATAGACTGCCAGGTCTTTCTGCTGCTTATCCTTAGTCTGGAAGTGCTGCAGAAACGGGTCCAGTATCTGTGGCAGTCATGTACTCGTGTCAATTTCAGGATTGGGAGTGTAGGGTTGGAGTCTAGCCTGTCAATCTGGAGGTAGCCAATGAGAACTCTGTGTGGGTATGGCCTTCTCCTCTGAGAATTCTGGAAACTCTCGTAGTATTTTTCGCCCTTAGAGACGCTCTACTGACAGGACACAAGACTCAAGTCCCTGTCAGACATTGCGGCTGACAAGACATATGGCAGCAGGCTGACAGACCCTGGAAACTGGAGGCGCCATGGGAGACCCCTGCCAGTGCTGAGATACTTCTACTTCCAATGGTTACACAAGACTCTGCATCCACTGATCTGTGATTTTCTTGGCGCCATTGCATGTGCTTCATGAGTCAGAAAAGACTTATGGATTGGTATCAGACATATGGGCTAATATTGGACTTGAGGACTTGGACTGGACTGGGTTGGGATGATTTCTCAATGTTCCATTCCTCTTGTATATAAACCTCTCATTTATATACATATGAATGTTTAGAACTTATTTCTCTAGTCTACCCAAACTAACGCAGAATCTTAGCAGCACACAAGCCTCCCAGGGACAGATGGTGGGGACTGTCAGTAAGGCGGATTGGCTGGTAGTTCAACCTTGGTCTCCCAGCAGAGATAAGAATCCTATCATTGAACCATCCCTTCCCCCTCTCTAACTTGATCCTCAACTCACTTAAATTTAAAACCCACCCCTCCAAGTCTGCCAGCCAGCCCTCACCTGATCCTGGGGGTCCATTTTGGTCATCATCCTGTCTTCCAGGAGGTTGAAGGTGAGCACCTGCAGCACATACAACTGGTGCGCCATCTCATTGTTGATGGCCCGCTGCGCTCGGATGACATGCTGAGGAGAGGAAGGGTTCTTGGGTGAAAGGAATGAAGGAAACAGCCAACATAAACACAAATGCCCACCGTGATACCCAGGTGCACCTCCCATTCTTTTGTTCGGGAGGCAGAAAATGTGGACTGAGGAAATGACCTTCAAGAGAAAGGTGGACCTACAGGTGACCTCGGAGTGCTTTGCAAGCCAGGACAAAGGAGAAGACTTAGACCTACTCTGTGCAGGAGGCTGCATATGAGGCACAGGCCCTGGGGTACACTAGTGACATGAGCGACACCATTCAAAAAGGAACATGTGCCTAAGACAGGAGCCCCTGGAAAGGAGAATGCCAAGTCTCTCTTAGAGAGAATGAAGATGCCTTCTTCATGTACCAACTCAAAAACCAAACTCCCTGTCATCGAGGCCACTTGGGAGCACAGGCTAGAAGTGCTCCTGGACCTTTCCAAAGGTGGACACATTACAGGAGTAGAAAGCTTCATCTTTCCCCCCTGATGGTTTCGAACTGCCGGCTGTGGGGTGAACAGCCCAGTGCATAACACACTTCTCCACCAGGGCATCCTCAGATATTTTGCCTTCATTTTACTCTGACAGGTGGGAAGATATGTAGAAAAAAGAACTATACACAAAAGCCACACAGAAGCCAGGTCTGTGGTTAATTCTCAAGAAAACGATGCAAGGCACGTGGCTGCGATAGTACGGTGAGCAAATTCACGTGCATGACTTCACTCTCTTGCTGGCAATGGATTAAACAGTATAAGGACCCACCCCCTAGAAACAGAAACAGACCTGGAAATGGAACACACATAAAAGAAATGGCAGCAAGACTACCTGCAGGAGCCTTGGTTCCCCCCAAATCTGGATCTTGAATCATTAAGTTGCTCCAAACCAAAGGTACTCCATTGATTCTATTGCCACTGTGACTTAATTGCATTGAATTAATTGCCTAAGCCAACTAATTCAGCAGCACGGACACCCTCCTTGGTAATGGTCACCCAACCAAAACCCACTGTCACGGAATCAACTCCAACTCATAGCACTCTAAATGGGGTTTCTGGAGCGAAGATCCTCACTGGAGCAGGTACTCTCATCTGCCCCTCTCACCTACCCATAGACAAGCTGGTGCCTTTGAATGAATGACCTTGTAGTTAGCAGCCCCAAACCTAATCCCCAGTCCCACCAGCATTCCTGTGGCAGTGATCAGTTAGTACTAAGAGATGGCTACCCGCCAGTCAATGTGGTTAAACCTTTGGTCAGACTAGTTACTTTGGAAGTGCGCTTGACCACATTTTACCTCTGTGCTCTGTCACTGCTATTCCAGAGGTCGCTTTTACCTGACCAACCCTGAGTGACGGTTCAGTGTCAGCCAGAGCTGCCCAGCATGAAGAACTATGCAATTTCTAAGAATAAATGTCCTGAACATCAGGGCTGGAAGAAGTCTGGGCCCTTAGTATGCTGTCTGGAAGCCCCCAGCCCAGTCTGGCATGGGGCCCTGTCAATGAGCACCATGGTCCCCTGCGCAAAGGGTTAATGAAGAATGAGGACCTCAAATGGAGCTGTAGATGGCACAATACAAAGTTACTAAACCCAAGTGATGGGAGAGGGCATTAAGAAAGCTAGGGGGGAAATCAAATGAGCAGGTCCTTCCCCTCATTCTTTAAAACTGAATGTGATATGGAAGGGCACAGTGATGGACAACATGACTGGGTATCTAAGTTCCTAGCAGACTCCTAACAGTGAAGGGTCAGTCATCACATTACCACACAAAATCTTACTGATCTTTGAGATAAGGTAGCTACAGTCAGGCACCTACTCATTCCTCTGCACGGTCTAATCTTTCATGCCACGTGTTTATCAAGAATAGAGTAAGAACTTCCTGGCTCAGCATTTACAGCATCTCTCCCTTCCTTTCCTGGCACAAACACCTTCACTGATCTACTTTAATAATTAGGACTTCTCTTTTACTGTGAGCCAATATAATAAAAAATAATCATATGCACGTCTACCAACTTCTCATTGAACTTCGGCTGCTAAGCCGTTCCACTAAGAACTAGTTGAGAGTCCAGTTCCAAGAGAAAGAAGTTCATTGTCCTTGAAGAACTTCAGTGTCCCTTTTTATCAAACAATAAAAATTACACTTGTGGATTTCTTTTATCTTCGGCCATCAGGAAGCTTAAAAATAAAACTCGATGAAAACCTGCACTCCTTATTATTGGCCTTGGGTTCTAGGACATTTATTTCCTTTGTCCTAGTAAGCTTTTTATTCTTAACTGGCCTCATTACATTGAAGAAACAGAGTGTGTGTTTGATTATAAGCTCTCCTTCGGAATGACACATAGAGAAATCAATTTCTTGAAAGAGAAACAAATCACAATGGCATTTGTGAGCCCTTGGTTGAGAGTGAAGTAGCAGATGAGGCCTTGGGAAATCTGGCCATCTGTCTGATTTCTAAATCATTCTCAAGGAAACCTTTAGAACTTCTCTTTCACCAAGGTTTAAGATCCTTTATGCATCGCAACTAGTGTGTGGGTGGCACGCATATCAGTGCTGTCTTCCTCTTACACTAGAAGAAGAAGACAGAATTTCAAGGCTTCTCTCAGGACATGCTATCTTCCCAGCAAGTTACCTCATTAAAGACAGCTCATGCCCAGACTGGTGCCTATTTTTAAGTCACAGACTCCTGGCTTCCTTGTCCTTGCTCCCATGCAGTGAGGATCCCATAATGAAGGGCTAACCTGTGCCCCTTAGAATGTTCCAAGTTGTCACCTTTCAGAGGTTGATTGCCACTCCCACATTCCAAGCTGCCTCGGAGGGGTTCAAACTAACAACCCTTGGGGCTCACAGGCAAAATATTAACGATTTACACTTAGAGGAGGCTGAAATGCAGAATTTAGCCAATGCTTTCTATAGAAAGTCTGACCCATGGAGTGAAATTTCCAACTCGACCTTCCAGAACATGCTTCTCCAGAGCAGTTCCAGAGGCTTCTCCCACCCACCCAATGATGCAATTCTTTGTGGGAAATCCTTGTTTGTTCTCATTTCAAAAGCATATTTTTGTTCTCACTGCTTGGAAGTGAACAAACCACCAACCAAAGTCTACAGACGAGTAAGAGCTACTCCAGTGGTCATAGTATGCGGGTACTCACTGTTAAAATGATGGAACGCAGCTGCTTCTGAGCCAAAATGTTCGCCATCTCCTGTGGAGGAAAGAAAACACCCATACAAAGGCATAGGTGAGTAAAAGCCATTTCAGTGTGGTCAAAAAGGGCTCTGTCCTGGGGTGGACTTCACAACTGTATATCAGCAGTATTTCTTATGAAATGGTTCATTCAAACAGACAGCTGCATTCAAATGATTTTGGTCCACTTAGATTACAAAATCATGCCTGAAGGCAAAGGAAGGAAATGTAGGTGACTGTACTTATTTTGGAATTTCTTCTGCCAGGCAAAGGTGAGAGCTGAACAGCTAGCTGGCGGTCCACATGAAAGCAATGGTTCTCCTTTAGGAAAGGGTATCTATTTTAATGAGACTAACTAGGCACAGAAAGATTTTGCTGGGCAACACACGCTTACACGAAAGTGATTCCAGTATGACAGAACCATCACTTTAAAGACCTATGATCTTCAAAAGGCCATTCCAGCTCAATCTGAACCAAACCAAAGAGCCTTCTAACGTTGTCCTACCCTAGGATTTGAAAATGGTTGATGCACATGAATGGAGAAGCACAATTCTCTAGGCAGGTGCTAAGTCAGAGCATTTTGAAACTCCATTTCTATAAGTTGGGCTTGTCTTGCATAAGGTATCTTGGGGCAATTTGAATAAACGAAATGATTCACAGATGCCCATTCTACTTGTGGACAGACAGAGGTTAAGAACGTTAAGCAGAGTTTGGGTGCATAGATTCAAAAATAAAAATACTGCTAATATTCAGGAAGGCATTTGAACATTGTTGTTGCTTTTTTGTGGGGGAAGGTGGTCATTTTGCTACTTTTACTGGGTAGAGAAAACTACACTGTGGTTTAAAAAACACAACTCTAAACTATATGAAGGTTAAAATAAACTTGCAGAAAGCCAGGAGAACTGAGAACGCAGGGAAGAGAGACTACGGAAGGGACACAAGGCAGGTAGACAGGTGCAGAAGGAAGGGAGGGAGGCAGCCAGGGGCAGGGCAGGCTGACTTTAACGCCGACAAAGGGAAACATGGTGGACTTACAGTCAGAGGACAATCAAGGATGTCAACATTGCTCTCTACATCAACCTAATGGCGTCCCCGCCACCACAGAAAGGAAAGGCAGGCAGGAGAGAAAAGGGGTGGAAATTCAGAGGACTCTGTTAGAGGTGGACAACTTTATTTCTGTACCGCTGCTGACCCCGTCCTTTGAAGAGAAGAGAGCATTTATACCGCAACATGCTTCAAAAGGGTTAGATGGGTTAAAGTCAAAACCCAACAGTGGCTCCTCTCCCAAGCTCTTGAAAACGACAGAGACAGGGCAAAGGACAATCAGGCATGAATTAAACAGTCACCCAACGGAGCCCGCCCTCCATGGATTTTAGAGACCAGGTTTACCCCCACCCCGCCATTGAACAGATGGCTGACAAAAGTCTCACGGAACACAATCATTCTTTTGATTTGTTATTGTATAAACTAGAGTTATACGTTAACAACAATCAAAGGTTTCTGTTAAACAGAGGGAGCGGATTCGTCTCTGTGCCTACTGTGTTCTATCAATAGAAGAGATTTTAAAATAAGCAGGATGGGAAAACATATTTCTACTAGAGCAATGGTAATGACCTCTTTACAATATTTATCTCCTTATTACATTTGTGGCCACCTCCAAGATCTAGAGATTGTCTTTTTCACCTTGTTATTTATTTCAAGCTAAGAGCAGTACCATGTCTGGCACAATGCAAATAATTAATGCTAGATGAAAGAACAAATGAATGTTTTTATGCTACCTCTCAAAGAGCAGGAGTTTCATCAGAGAAAAAGCAGAAGCCTTTCATTTTTTGTTGTTGCTGCTGTTGGTATTGTTGTTGTTGTTGTTTGGATCCTAAATCAAGAAACGGATCTCTACTCTAGCTTCTCGGTCTTTTGGTTAAGATCAAGTGTAGTACCTATAACAAGAAATTGTTTCCGGAAACCTTATACTCTATAAACTATCTGTAAATCGACAATCTATAAATCTATGGGGAATATTTTAGAGCTTCAAAATGGTATATTTATAGACTGTGACTCCTGGGGGTGATGCCCCTTTGGGGCCAATGGCAGACTTTGAAAAGAAGCACATTCTCACTCTGATGCTAGTCCACCTCTGTATTGACTTCCTTTGAGTCTCAATTTCCTCATTGTGTAAAATATGAGACTGAAAGAAAAGAAAATAGAATACAATGAAAACTTTATGTCTGGACACGACCAGTCCCCAGATTGCCTGTAGATCTTTTTACTGAGGAAAAAAAAAAATAAAGACACCCAATCTTTCAGAATATATGCCAGTAATGACGTCAATGTCAAACTAGGGTTGACTAACACTCTAATTTCCTTATAACACAACACTTTGACTGCAGTATGCTTTCTCAGTAGTCAATGAGGTGCAGGGCACACAGGTCCATCACTGTCTAATCTGTGGGTATGGCAAGTGGTGAAGCCTTGATGGCTAACTGAAAGGTGAGGGGTTCAAATCCACTCAGAGAAGCCAATGAAGAAAGTCCCTGCTGTTTGTTTCAGAGTGAGCACTGCCATTGAATGCCCAGGAAACTCCATGGCACTCGATCCATTGATTCATAGGACCAGCCTGGACAGAATGGATCTACAACCTAGGGTTTCTAAGCTATTGATCGTTTTGTGGGAAGATGCCTTCTCTTTCTCCTGGGGAGTAACTAGTGGGTTCCAGTGACTATCCAGTTGGTTAGCAGCTCAACGTGGAGCCTACTAGACCACCTGGTCACAAAAGCCCTATGGAATAATGTACGGCTATTGACCTAGAGTGTGTCATTTTAGCTTGACTCTCTTTCGAAAAACAATGTTTCTTTTTGGATTATGTCAACTGGACTCTCATGGGCCAGGGGAAGGTAAAAGCCCAACCGATCATTTAGATCAGGGGTGGCCAACTAAAGTAAAATGAGCAACTTTGATTTTGTGACTTTACTTCTCTTCAGCAGTTAAAGGGTTAATGAGGGAATATTGTTTGTGCAGTATTGCCTCGATCTCTCTTAAGAACTATTTTTTCACAACATTTTTTTTTCTATTTTCATTTTATTTTAGAGCATTGTGGGCCACAAAAAATTACCTCGTAGCCCTCGGGCCACCAGTTTGACATGCCTGATTTAGATCAAAGCCTGATGACATCTCCTGGGTGTCCTAAGCCTAGTTGTATGAGAGAGAGAGAGGCGGTGAGAGAGACAGGGGGGGAGCGCGGGGGGGCAGAGAGAGAGAGAGAGAGAGAGAGAGAGAGAGAAACCTAGGAGAGACAAATCCTCTTTGGAACTTTGTCTTCTGCCAGAGCTGGATCCTGCAGCTGTTCCCTTTGTCTCCTGCTGTGTTGCCTGCCCATGCCAAGGACCGTTAAAGGACTACCAACTTTGGGTTCATCCTGCTGACTGCAGATCTCAGCACCCACCAGCCAGTGCCCCCTGAGTTCTACTCTGTCCTTCATCCTGCTTCCTGTTTTTCAGCTCTCAGAAGTCAAAAGAAGCCCGACTCGAACCCAACTGGACTGACCACTGTCTCCGATGTACACTTTCTTGATATACATCCGTTTTGGGATCCAAACACATACATTAGTTTTGCTTCTCTAAAGGACCCAACCTAATACAATGTCAAATAATATTTCCTTCACGCACATGAGAACCCGCTGTTTAGAGCTCTCTTGCTCTTCCTGTTTGCATCTTCCAGATTTTACTTAATTTGTTGAGAAGACACAAATACCAGCGCAACAGCCTTGGACATACTCCATGAAGAGGGAGATGGAATTCATCCTTCAGTTAGGCAACCATTCTCCCTGCCTCTGCTGGGCCATCGCTCCCCTTCTAGCACACGGCAATACTTCCGGCACTCCCCCCTCGTCTTTAGTCTTGCTGGTGTCCATTGAACGTCCTGTAGATACACCTCTGTTACTAGTTCCGCTAAGCTGTGGCTGGGTTAAAAGATCAGGGGGTATTTTTTGTTTAAAAGGATGATCTTAGGGCAATAATCGCAGGTCTTTTCCCCCCCTTCAGAGCTGCAGAAAGTCTCAAGGAGATGAGAATCTGACATCCTGTTCTACAGTTTCTTTCATGAGGAGTCTATGGAGTCTGCTCAGACTGCTCAGGAACAGTGGCTGGCCCGGTCTGGTTCGTCTGGTCTCCTGGCAAACAGCAGTTGTTCATGGTAGCCGTGAGGCATATGTTCCATGTCTTCTGCCCGTTCCTGGCTCTCCTTCGTGTTCTGTTGCTCCAGGTAACTAGAGACCAACTCCTGAGCCTTGGATGGCGGCCTGCAAGCTTTTCCATGTGAGGCACTGCACAGAGCACTAGCCCTGTGATGAGGCCAACTCAATGGAAAGTCCCACGAAACTATGATCTTAAATTTCCAATTTAAAGAACCAAATCCTGTGAGGTGCTTGATTGTGCAAGGTTTGCTTAGTTTTATTGTAAAAGTATCTATCACACACACATAACCAATTTCATGGTGAGCAGGTGGACAACTTCTTGACAACAATCACAGTTGTGGGCTCTGTCCGTGCCATTCCCATCCCTCCACTGGCCTCCTGCCCTGGGTAAACACTAAATCAGCCTGGCCCCTCTGTGTTCCACCCTGATGGCCACAGAGTCCCTGTGTGTGGTGCCACCACCACCAGCAGCAGCCAGGCTTTATGAAAAATTAAATAAATAAAAACACTGCACCCCTATCCTTACACCCACCCTGCCCAGACAAACAGCATTCTTGAATTCATCTGAAATTCAACTTTTTTTTTTCAAGTCCAAGGCAATTTTCCACATGAAAGTACATAGCGTTTAGGTATTTTTCCTTTCTCTTTATAAAAAAAATCATTTTACTGGAGGCTTGTACAACTCGTCACAATTCATCCATCCATCCATTGTGTCAAGCACATTTGTACATTTGTTGCCATCATCATTCTCAAACATTTGCTTTCTACTTGAGCCCTTGGTATCAGCTTCTAATTTTCTTCCCCTCCCTCCTTCACAGACCCTGGATAATTTATAAATGGCCATTATTTTGTCCTGTCTTACACTACTTGATGTCTTCCTTCACCCACATTTCTGTTGTCCAACAAAAAAATTCAAAGACCAAATTAATCAAATGATACATTGTCGACTTTGTGCTGGATTATCTTTCCTCTTTGGAGTGTTCTCCTCCATGGAGTGAGACTATTTGGCCGCTCTGTCAGGGTTTCTGATTCTTCCTAGAGGAGCACGGGGCCACACTGTGCCATGCCGACTCCTTTATTACTTTCATTTTCATTCCCAGGACCCAAACCTGATGTGAGATCAGGCTTCCGTTTTGTCTGCCCAGTTCTCCTGCTCCTGAAGGCAGTACAGTTATCACTGATGATCCCTGGACACAACTGCAAATCCATAGAAAGATAAGCAATCAGAGGACCACGTTTACCTAGTTTCTAGATCCAGGGATCCACATGATGTCACAGGACATGGGGCAGGAAGGACTTTTCCTTTGCTTAGTCTCAACCTCTTCTTTCACAGACAGAGAAAGGAGACCCCCAGAAGACAACTCCTGTCTGTTTCCCCGTGCATTCAGCCCCCATGTGGTTTGGCTGAGGGTCACCCTCAGCCCCCTCCAATGTTCAAGCAAGATGGTGTGTGCACAGTAACAGCTGCCAGGCAGTTGGCTCAGCTAATTAGGAGGTATCCTCAACTCAATATTTAGACTTAAGTATCAAAGAAGCAGGCTCACCTATGACCCCACCAAATACCCTTAAAGCCACCCTTCAAAGTCTCACCTGAGTCCCAGAGCCCTCGGGACAGGCCAGAGGAGGTTGGCCGCCTCTGCACTCCAGCTCCCACTCAAAACGTGTAGAGTGATTGTATGCTTTGTGCAGCTCAAAGCCCCAGCCCCCAGGGAGCAGCAACAATTTTAAGTGGAACACAAGCCAGAAACCCTCACCTTGGATCATGGATATTCAAAGTTGCTGGCAACCAGAGGCAAAAGAAAAATCACAAAACCCTCCACACGGCATTCCTCAGCACGCCAGCTTCCTAACCATGTCTAACACAATCCACGGGGAGCAGCCCCTCTCTGATGATGGAAAGATCTCGTTTTCCACCGTGTCTACAGGAAGTCAGCTGGGGCCAGAGGCACACGGGACAATAAAAATGATGAGGTGAGGGGGGGTTTTAGGTGGAGAGGTGTTCAATTTCAGGGCACTGTCGCCTTCTACTTCAGCACACATCCTTCAAGAATTCTTCCCTCGTGGAGGAAGAATCACACATTTTAAAGGTTGAAAGGATGGATTAAGGCGTGTAGCAAAGCTCAGGATTCCTATTTATCATCTTCCTGTTGATACATAGCATGGGATATGACTTATTGGTTCTCTCAGGGCATATCCACCTCCAGACAAAAGAAAGGCCATCAAGCAAAGAGCCCTTGGGGCACATGAACAGAGGCTCCATCAGGGGCCACGATCTGCACCGTTTCCTGCCAGTATCTCACGCCTCCTTAGACAATGAAGTTTCACCTTCCTCATCAGGACCACGGGCACAACTTCCCTCACGAGGATCCAGTAAACAATGACAGCTTACAGGGGCTTCCAACTGGGCGTCTGCTGCAGCAACTACGTTTTCATCTTGTCAGCATTTTGCGTTTCTGGGTTCGAATTCATTGGATGGGAACTGGAGCTGTGGGCAAGAACTTTCTCACCTCTTCCTGGCAAGCTTTGTTAGCAATTCCAGATTGGCCGCCCCGCTGGTGAGCACATTGGGCACGGAGCACCTACCTGTGGGCAGAAGCCCGAGGTGGGAAAGAAAGGCCTTTTCTTGCACAAGGAGATGCCCAGCCCTTGATTCGGTCTAAAGACAAAAGAAATGCAACGTACCTGCCTCCTCTCATCGGGGGCTTTGAGGAAAAGCGCGTTGATCACTGCAATGGTGTATGTTTGGATTTCCTGGTCCGACCTAGGCAGACAGACCAGAAAGTCACACTAGTCAGTCCCTGGGTCCCGTGGAGTTAAGATTACTGTCAGCACCAACCCCCAGCCCGCCCTTGACCCCCTCACCCAAAAGGGAGCCACAAATGGGCAAGGCCTATAAAAAGGCAACTGGACTAACAATGCAGCGCCCCAAGCACTGGGCTGTAAACACTGTGGATCGCTGAGCCAGGTAACAGGCAGCTCTTTGGAAATCCCCCAGAAAGCAGAAGCAGCTAGCCTGCATCTCACTCTTATTCCCCATTTCCCATGCTCCTCTATTAGGATTAAAAGCCCAAAGTCAAAGGATGCAGTGTGTGTGTGTGTGTGTGTGTGTGTGTGTGTGCGTGTGTGTGTAATTTTCTTTCTGGTGCATGAAAGATATTGGGGAGCAGTCTTAGGTATACTGACATTCCTGGGTTTATGAAAACAATGCTTTTGTCTCCCATTCCATCTCTGCAATATCTATTTCAAAATATAAGCTTCTGAATAACAAGAGACACAGCTATTTCTATCGACACACTTGTCAAATGTTATGTGAAATCCACATCAACTACATGAAGGCCACACCAAAGGTGCTTGCCCTCAGCTCATGGCTCAGTACCATCCAGGCAATTCTGGCTCACAGCTAGTCTATGGGGCGTCATCAAAATGCTTGGAAGGGTTTCCACAACTGTAAATCTTTTCAGAAGCAAACAGTCTCACCAGTCGCCCCTTGAAACAGCTGGTGGCTTTGAACTACCCACCTTGTGATTAGTAAGCCAATGCTTCATTCTACACCCTACCCATCAGGGCACATACTACAATAGATAAACAAGAAAGACAAAGCACAAACAAAAAGAGGCAGACTGTGAGCTACTGTTAGAAGGCTGTCATGGGTTAAAAGGAGGCCTGCTGGAGTAGTGGTTACACATAGGTCTGCAAACTTCAAAGTCAGAAGTCTGAAACCACCAGTCACTCTTAAGGAGAAAGAAGGGGTTTTCCACTCCTATAAAGAGTGACATTATTGGGAACTCATAGGGTATTGAATTGATTCCAACTCATAATGACTCTCTGTGGCAGTCACCAATCTGTGTCCATTTCAGCACTGGGAGTGGAGGGCTGGAGTCTAGCCTGGCAATCTGGAGATAGCCAGTGAGACCTCTGTGTGGGCACGGCTTTCTCCTGAGAATTCTGAGAAGTCTCGCGGTATTTCCCAACCGGAGGAGAGAGACTTGACTCAGTCTCATGGAGACAGTCTACCAACAAGACAAGATGGCAACAAAGACCCTGGAACCTAGGAACTGGAGGTGCCCGAGGAAAAGCCACACGGGCTTACCCTGATGGAACCAGATATCTGAAGCCGGAAAAGCTGGAGAGACCACTGCCAGTGCTGAGATGCTTTTTCTTCCAATGGATACTGCTGATGGACCCTGAGCCCTGAAAATGAGGTGCCATGGGAAGACCCTTGCCGGCACCGGGATGCTTTCTGCCACTGGATATACAAGACTCTGCACCCACCGGCCTGTGATCGTCCTGGTGTCATTACACACACTTTGTGAGTCAGAGGTAGACTTTATAGACTGTTGTCTGACATACGGGCTAATATCAGACTTATGACCTTGGACTGGACTGGGGTGGGATGCTTTTCTCAATGTTCCATTCTTCTTGTATAAACACCTTTCTCTTATATCCATATGCATGTTTATGAATTTGTTTCTCTAGTCAACCCAGACCAACACACCCTCTAAGACAGAAGAGAACTGCCCCGGGGGTTTCTATGGGAGAAGAATACCCCATCTTTCTCCAGTGGCACAGCCGCTGATTTCAAATTGCTAACTTTGTGGTTTATAAGCCAAGTCATAACCTACTCTGCCACTAGGGTTCATTTAAAGCCTCTAGAAACTGAAAATAATTTATAACATAACACTGTAAGTGTGGTAAACAGTGAGGCTGCCTGATTCTGTAAAGATTTACAATTTTCCTAGGAAACCTTGGAAAAAGACAGAGCTTTTTTATTCCCATAAAGAGTTATTGTCTTATAAACTCATGGGAGCAGTTTAATCCCTTCCTATGGGACCGTTCTGAAACAGCATCAACTCAATGGTTGTGAATTTGGGTTTTGGTTAGGAAATCCTAGGGAAATCTACATTGCCCTATCTATATTGCTGTGTGTCATAATTGTGGGGTTTATTTGTTTGTTTTGATACACTGGAGTTCTCAGGTCAATGTCATCACTGGCAACCTCACTAATTACAACAGAATAGAGAAATTGAGGGTGGGATTGGTGAGGACCAAAGACTGCAGAGTATGAGAGAAACTAGTTTCTACCTTACAGATCCAGCCTCTATGAAAAATGCATTTATTATAACTATCTATCTATCCCCTTGAATTTAGCTAATAAAGAAAGAAGCCTATCTTAGAAATTCCGAATTGACTATGAAGAAATTCATTACATCAGACAAAACACTATGCTCATGTAATTAAGGAAAGATTATATTGAGAACTTGAGAGAACTAATTGTTCTTTTATGTCTTCATAAAAGTAAAATTCGACTTACTGACCAGAGTTTATTTGTGGGTACCCAGGCCTTGAAGGAGCAGGGGTGGGGGTGGGATAGGAATCTGCTCACACACCCTGGATTTGGTGGCACCACATGAGTCATGCAATTGGTGTCTCAAACTGTACTCGTAAAAACACTGCGTTGGCCAATGCTGTACTATGCATATTTTTACAGCAATGAAAATCATAAGTTTTTCTTTTAGTCTAAGCCTGCACTGATACCTATCAGGATTCATCAAAACAGAAGTTACTGATCGCCAGGCACTAGAATGAGAGCAACAAACTCAACCAGTGGTGTGCACATGGGGAAGTGGCCATGCCAGTTCAGTGGGGTAGGTGGCTTACTTATATTTCAAATCAAGATTTTCTGTGTCCAGGTGGTGTAGTGGTTACATGCTGGACTACGATCTGCACGGTCAGCAGCTTGAAACCGTCAGCAGCTCTGAGCTTTCTGCCCCCAATAACCGTTAACAGTATCAAAACCCCTCAAGGGGTTCAGATGAGTCAGCATTGATTCAAAGGAAGTGGGGTTTTTTTTTTGGGGGGGGGGGGGCGGCGGGGCGGTTATTAGTGCAGTTAACAGAATCACCACTTAGCATAGCCCAAGACACTGTCCCTGAAGCCCTCCCTACCCACAGGAGTGTTTCCAAGCTTACCCTTGAAGGTGTGGAATCAGTTGGCCAATCGTGATCTCTTGCGCCACCTTCTGGTAGAGGTCATGGCTGTTGAGCACCATGGACTCCAAAATGGCCAAGGACCGCTGCAGGATGGAGATGTCTATGGCTGACTTGTTCACAAAGCTTGCTATCTGAAAGCCCAAGAGAAGAGCACTCAGTGGTCTGTGGCTGGCACAGCAGATGCGCAGAGATGGGAACACGTCAAGTAAACAGGAAATACCAGACGTCCAGGAGGCAGAGCACCAGGGTTTACAGCAAGATGGCAAGTAGCACATCCAGTCACCAACAGTTGTGGAAAAACATGATTTCAACCCAGTTTCTATAAGTCAACTGTGAGTCATGGATCAAGAGACTGCTTCAGAGAATTAGTCTAATTGGCACCGCTGATCTCTCTCCAAATTTCAGAGGATTATTTCAACATACACGATGTAAGGAGTTCTGAGTTTCTTTCAGACAGCGATTTCACATGCCCTCATGGTCCCTCCTCTATTCCCAGACAACTCTTTGTTTCCCCCCCACCCCCACCCCCGCCTCCCTGGGTTAAGGACTTTTATGTTGCTAGGTACTTAGAGGGCCCGCATAAACCCTAACTGCAAGCACACCGACAGCAACTTTGCTGCCACTAGTTCCTTACCTCACTTTCATTAACCAAGAACCCTTCCCCCCATGCATCCAATTGCTTATGACTGAAAGAAAGTCTTCTCATTGCTCTCCAATTTAGCCAATGGGAACACAATGTAAATCAGCAGCATTAGAAGTTAAAATACCAGCTCAAACGGCAAGACGCCGATCAGCACCACCACCACCCAACTTAATCACGAAGGTCTCAAACATCATAAATTATGACCAGAGAGCAAAGTAAAGAAAGGTTAGAATGACAGATCGCCGTCATCCAAACCCCTGGGTACCATAAAGGTTGTGTTTTAGTGGCATCATTAAAAGTTATTACTGTCTGTTGACAACTCACACTAAAAGACTATTATTATATCAACGTAATGACTGCATCCTTAAAAGCTAAATAATTTGGTTCTATCACAAAACAGCCATTTGCCACTTCACCCCATCGACACCGATTTCTCCCTTCCTGCTCTCTCATCAGCAATTTCTCCTCATCTCCTCCCCAACTTTGGGCATGACACGAATGCTTCATGGCAATTTCCTGCCAACATCCCAATTGGGTCTAGGTCAAGGACTCCTTGGTGAAAGTTGGGGTGGGAGTGGGGATTCCAACATCTGTTCTTGCTTACAGGGGGCAGGCACAGTATCTAAGACTTTATATTCCTCCATGCTGCTCTTTTTCATGTAATACCAAGACCCTTACGGCTCTTACAAGCTGGTGTTAGGTCGTTTGAGGGCTGATCGACATTTGAGGTCATTTACTCACCCTCCCAAACATCTTCTTCTTGACAGTCTTCTCCACCCTATCAGGCTGGCAATCACTCTCACACAGGTTCAATGCTGAACTTAAGCTTCTTCCAAATAAACTAAGACTTCCCCAACTCTCACCATCACCACCAATGATTCCATTCATTGTCCATGGGTCCAGCACAATTTTCCCGATCAATGTTTTCCTCTTTCCAGGGTCTCCTTCTTGCTTCCATCTGGAGGACTAGGAGGGGCCTTAAGATTGAGAGTCCCTGGGTGGTGTCAGAGGTAAGTCACTCGGTGGCTACGCAAAAGGTTGGTAGTTCAAAACCACCAAAACGGACATGGGAAGAAAGGCCTGGTAACTTATTTCCAAAAGATCCAAGTCACTGGAAAGGTTATGAAAGGCAGTTCCTGCACACCCTGGATCACCATAATTTGGAATCGACTAAAGAGCAACTATCAGTAACAACAATTTTCTCTCCGTTTCAAGATCTCCTTGTGACCTCCATCTATTAGATGCAGATGAGTTTGCCACCTCACTTGCCACCAGCCTTCACCCCTTTCCTTCACTCACATAATACTGACACAGCTATTACTAGGTACTGATTGTGAGCCATAGAACAGGCTTGTGCCACCCTGGCAGTCTGTGAGTGTTGTGGTAGTTGAAGATATAAAGGTGCAATGGTAACATCTAGACTGTCAGGTCACAGCCTGATGGTACCTCTTAGTGGGCAAGGTCTTCTCATAAGTAGGATCCTTGGCACTTTCTCTCTCTCTCTCTCTCTCTCTCTCTCTCTGCTTTCACCTTCCTGCTATTGAGTCTCACAGAGAGCTGCCAGAGTCACCAGCATTGGACCTTCAGGACTTTATACACCCACCAGAAATGGTCAGAAATGGTCACCCACATTCTGCACGATTGCATGTGGCCTTGTGACTCAAGAGGGATTTGTTGACTAGTACTGGACTTATGGTCTAGTATTGGACTTGACCTGGACTGGACAGGGAAGGGTCTTTTTCTTTTCTTTTTAAATCATTTTATCGGGGGCTCATACAACTCATCATGATCAATACATACATCAAGTGTATGCAGATCACACTTGCACATCTGTTGCCACCATCATTCTTGAAACACCTTCCCTCCACCCAGGCTCCCAGTATTAGCAACTCAGAGTTTCCCTCCTTCCCCTCTCCCCCTCCCCCATGAACCTTTAACAATTTACAAATTATTATGATTTTGTCATATAGTCCACTATCCGATGTGTCCCCTCACCCACTTCCCTGTTGTCCGTACTCCAGGGAGGAGGTTATATGTAGATCCTAGTAATCGGTTCCCTCTTTCTACTCCATTTTCCCTCTACCAATCTCACTACTGGTCCTGAAGGAATCATCTGTCCTGAATTCCCCATGTTCCCAGCTCCTACCTGACCAGTGTTCATTCCCTTGTCTAGCTGGATTTGTAAGGTAGAATTGGGATCATGATAGTGGATGGGAGGAAGTATTTAAGAATGAGAGGAAAGTTGCATATTTCATTGTTGCTACACTGTACCTTGACTGGTTCAACTCCTCCCTGCGACCCCTCTGTAAGGGGATGTTGCTTCACCTACTGATGGGCTTTGGGTCCCCAATATGTACTTCCCCTCATTTATAATGATATACTTTTTAGTTCTTCGATGGCTAATACCTGATCCCTTTGATACTTCTTCCATGTGAACTTTGCTGTTTCTGAGCTAGATGGCCACTTTTTTATTTTTAAGCATTTAAGACCCCAGACACTAAATCTTTTGATAACGAGAAGCCATCAGCTTTCTTCACCACTTTTGCTTATGCACACATTTGTTGTCAGTGATCATATCAGGAAAGTGAGCAAGCAATGTTATGATTTTCAATCCTTTGAAGCTTGATAACTGATTCCTTTGACACTCTGTGGTCACACAAGCTGATGGGCTGCTTCCATATGGGTTTTGTTGCTTCTGGGAAGTTTTATTGATACATAATTACTCCCTAATATATAGCTCTTTCTTATACCTATGTGATTGTCACTAAATTTGTTTCTCTAGTCTACCTGGCCTAACACAAACATTTTCTGTACAATTTATAATGGAAATAATCTTATAGTTTTTCAGAAACATATAGATAAAAAGAAAATCACCATGAAGTATTAAGTGCTTATTCTTGTTATTGAAAAGGACAATTTTGATTGGATTATTGCAATAAAGCCTAAAATTCAATGAAGTAAAAATGAAAATTACTGTCTTTCTTCTTGCTCTTCTCTTCTCAATTACCATCTTCCCCACATTTGTTATCATCATTCATGATTCACGTCCACCATGATCTGTTCCCATTCCTGTGGGTGCCCTGAGTCCCTCCCCTTGGCACCTTAATCCAGGTTGTATGAGTAAGGAAAACTCCAGCACACAAGTCTAAATTATTCTTTGCTGCCTAAGCAGTATCTTCTTCAGGATCCTCTCTGTTCAAACTTTCTCCAAATGGACATTGATTGACTACTTCCATTAATGTCTTCTTGACCTCATTTATTTTTAGCAAAAAACTCCTTTGCAATGTTCAGTGTTTTCTGAGGGGAAGTGCATGCTCTTATAATGGGTTTTAAAGTTTGACTCAAAGTATTGTCTTCCAGATCTCACCAATAGGCCTGCTCAATGGTCAGAAATGATCACTTGTGGTTTTCATTTGATTCAGACATATTTATATCCCTCACACATATTCTAATTCCATTTGCTATTTGCATATGCACTTTGTAAAAATGGCTTTCTCTCCCAAGAAATTCATCTCTTACTTTCAGCAAAGTCATCTTTATAACTTCCCCCCTATTAACTCACCTTTTCTTTGACACAGAGAAGCAATCATTTCAACAATCCTGTAGTGGGTTACATAATATGATGTGTGTGTGTTTGTGTGTGAGAGAGAGAGAGAGTGTGTGTTTGGGGCATCACTGTCCTCTGGTGGTGGGAGTGGGAGGCCCAGTCTTGCTGCTGGATTTGAACCTCCAACCCAGTGGGCCAGAGTCCCGTACACAGCCACTATGCCACCGGGGCTCAGCCCACATAATATGTTTTGTGTAAGACACCTAGCCAAGTATATTTTATATTCACCCTTATTTGCCAGTCAGTTTACCAGGACATTTAAATGACTATATAGCTTCAGTTATTTAGTATGAATAATCAAAGCACTGAGGCTTACACTAGCAAATTGGTGTCCTTCTCAAAAGAACAAGAGACAGATCCTCTAGTGAACACCACTGTCTATGTCTGGTTTCAGGACTACAAGCTTCAATGTGGCTAAGAGGTATACCAGAGGATCCTGTTGAGTTTTAATTTTCCTTGTCCCTCAGAGAGGTGGTGGTGTTGGGCTGCTAAGCCCAAGGTCAGCAGTTCAAAGCCACCGGCTGGTCCAAGAGAACCAATGAGGTTTTCAATTCTTTTTTTTTTAATGAATCATTTTATTGGGGGCACATACAACTCCCATCACAATCCATACAAACATCAATTGTATGCAGCCCACATTTACACTTATTGCCAGCATCACTCTCAAAACATCCTCCCTCCATCCAGGCCCCCAGTATCAGCTCCCTATATTTCCCTTCCTCTCCCCCCTCCCCAATGAACCCTTAGTAATTTATAAATTGTATTATTTTCATCCTGTACACTGTCCAATGTGTCCCAACACTCACTTCCCTGTTGTCCTTGTCCCAGAGAGGAGGCTGTGTGTAGATCCCTGAAGTTGGTTCTCCCTTTCTATTCCTCCATCCCTCCACCCTCTTGGTAGTACCACTCCTTTTACTAGTCTTGAGGAATCATCTATGCTAAATTTCCCATGTTTCCAACTTCACTGTACATCTCCTTGTCCAGCTGGACTTATGTGGCCTATCGGGGCCAGGATGAAGAAATGGGGTCAAGATTATACCCTGTCGGATACAACCACACCAATGCAAAGCACTAAGAGTGTGCAGCAGAGCGTGGAGTCACAGCTGGAGTGCCAAGGATACACTAGGGCACCCCATCCGACTCAACCAGGGTTCACTCCGGGAGGTCAACTACAGACCTTGAACTTTATACAGGTTTTTATATTGCTATTATTTTTATTATTCTTTTACATATATGTATAGCACATTGAGGGGTTTTCTTGCTGTCGTTATCATTGTTTTATTTGCTTCAATTGCTTCATTTTAGGAGGCCTTTTTTGTACATATTGTTACCTCTGCAGATCTATCTAGACAAGATAGCCTGAACAAAGAGTCTGGAGGCGAAAATGACAAGACTGATGGCTCCAGGATAGGGGACATGGGAGAGGGGGAGGAGGGGGCAAGGTGGTGATGTCGACCAGCCCAGGAAAAAGGGAATAACAACTGATACAAAATCAGTGACAAGGTGGGTGAGAGAAGGCCGATAGGGATTGATTAAGAGATTTTCAATTCTTGTGAAATGTTTGAGTCTCAGAAACCGACAAGGGCAGCTCTGCCCTGTCATATAGGGTCCCTGTGAGTCAGAAACAACCCAGTGGCAGTGAATCTGGTTCTGAGTCTTGTTATTCTTCAAAAATTAACAGTGGGATCCCTGGCCTCTAAGTTCATCCAAGCTCTATTATTACACCTTTGGCTGACACAGCTGAGTCTGTCTAAACCAGCTCTGGTACAGCTGTTTCAAGGGAGGCCTTCCTCATGGGGAGAAAGGAGAGGAACTGCCAGTCACCATGTGTCCTACCCCCACATGCTGTTGATTCATTTTTAACTCAATAAACAGTAAAACAGAGGAGCAGTGGGGTGATTTTTCAAACACTTAAGTACTCTACGATTTATGAATCAACAGCACGAGCCATTAAAATCATGCACAGTTTTCTTGGAACGACTTACAAAGAAATCGTAGAATGTTCATGGGTTACCCAAGCTGAAGTGAATCCTAGAAGAAGCGCAAGCCCCACTGGTTCCCTATGATCAGGGTTGTCCTTGTGCACTCTCAAGTCAACGCCCACCCCACGCGGGGGCCCATAAATCTCTCAAGACTTGAAGCAGTAAAAATTGCCAGCTCTCTACACCAAAATGGCCGCATGTTTGTCTAGGCACTGAAAATACTTGCAGAGTGCGCCAGGTCCTCTGGCAGAGCTATCACTGGGAGAACATTTGTATGTAACTTCCCTTCCCAGACAAGGCACCGATGTTATACTTGGCCAGGAGAACACCAACTCTTAACACAAAAAGTTCTTCTTCTTTTTTTCTCCCCCACTCCCTTTCCTTCTCCATGTCTTCCTACACGATCCCTAAGTAGCCAAGTCTTTTAAAACATAGCAGGATTCTATATTGGCAGTCAAGTACTCCGAGTTCCAGAATATCTATGAAATGATGCTCTTATTTATTGCATCCCCAATCTGTGAACAGAAACTAGATCCTCACATAACAAAACAGATAAAGTGAAGGAGACAGGAGCTGGCAGGGAAAAAATATTTCTTCAAATTGGCATGGTTTGGGCATTAATAGGGAGCCAAGTCCAGACCACAGAGATAGGCATCTTTTGTCGGACCGTTTCCTAGTTGATTTTTGTTGAGATAAAGCTCCATTTAACGACATTTGCCTGTATACAATTCCTGGGTTGTCAACGCACTGAATTTGGTCCAGCTAAAGAGTAACAAAAATTAACCTTGTTAATCCCTTCCTACTTATAACTGAAATGCTTCATAATCTTTGTTATTGTAATAAAATGACTTATAACAGAAAATTTGTCATTTCAACCATTCTCAATGTACAAGTTTGTGGTATTAGTTATATTCATACACAACTGTCATCATTAGCTATTTCTGTAACTTCATCACTCCAAACAGAAACTCTGTACCCATTAAATAGTAATTCTCTTTTCCGTCTCTAAACCCTCAGTGCCTCAATGCATTTACTTGACTATTGCAAATATTTCATGGAAGTGCAGTATTAGTTCTTTTGTGTCTGTTTCATTACAGATAGGTTACTTAAATGTATTAAAATAAACTGAAGTATCATTTATTCCTTCGCTCCTTCAGGTCCCGTGAATTTTTAAAAAACCCTTCCAATGCAATCTTATTTCATTCACTTTTCAAAAATCACTGTCTAAGGCCTTATTCTATGCTAGCACCTAAGGAACAAATCATGAAGGTTGAGTGTCGTTCATTTGACAGTGTCCCCTCTTAGATCATGACCAGGAGGTCAGGAGAAACCCAGTCTTGTGATGATGGCAACATGTGTGCAAACGTGGCCTGCATACCATTGATGTATGTATGGATCGTGATGGGAGTTGTATGAGTTCCCAGCTTATACCAAGGGCTCAAGTGGAAAATATTTGGAAATGAATATGGCAACATGTGTACAAATTTGCTTAATACAAATGATGTATTGAATGGTATAAGAGCTGTAAGAGCCCCAATAAAATAATAATGAAAACAAACAGCATCACAGAACAGCAGCAAGCACATGCCCCCAGAGAGACCCTGAACAGAAGCAATTCCTTAGCTCTGCTAAGGTTGGGGCAGACTGCACAGTAGGACAAGCTGGCGACACTAGGCTCCAGTGAACACTCTTACCACCATGTGCCAAGCACAGGTTTGTGACGCTGAGGAGGAAAGTCCTGAACCAGGGGGCTGATGGCCTGTCTCACTCACCACAGCCCTGTCAACTCAACAGGAATAACAAAAGGATCTTTGCTGAACAGGATTATTGGGGGAGTCAAGTGAGACAATAGGGTTGAAAAATACAGCAGCATTTCCAGAAATTGACAAGGAATTAAGTTCCATATTGTTAAGGAGCTCTGGTGGTGCAACAGGCCCAAACACTTGGCTGCGAATGGAAAGATCAGTGATTGAGACCCACCAGCTTTTCTGCATAAAAAAAGACCTGGTGATCTGCTCCCTTAAACACTTCCATCTAGGACACTCCCCTGTACAGCCTACTCCATCATATGGAGTCAACCAACGTCAGCGTTAACTGAAGGACATGCAACCATCACAAGCGCAGCGTTGCTTTTTTATGGAAGAGGGAGAGGTTCTAATAACAAACAAGGCAATTCACAGGTAAGAAGGGCCTGTCATAAATCCTTAACGAGTTGACATATCTGTGAGGCTACAGAAAGCCCCTCAAAGCCCAGTCTCTTCAGATTTGAACTTGCTCCTTTCAGAATGTACCTTGGGAAGATAGAACACAGAATTCATTTTCTGCTCTTAGTAAAAACAAATGCTGCTTCCATCGTTCATCAACATCAAAGGAAGGGGCACCATGGCACCTTATCTTCCTCTATTTTCTCAACTCTAATTGTTTTCTGCCCCTTTAATGATGTATCCCACTGAGAAAGAGGCAAAAAGAGTCTTCTTGTCTACTGTGGACTTTCTGCACGATTCCCTTTACCTTGGTATGGTGGATTTACGTGAAGAAACAGGGTTCAGCGATGTTTCCACAGGGCTGAGCTCCCACCTTAGCTCCCTCCAGCAGGTATTTTAACCTATGGGTTTCCATCCCCACCACACTCATTCTCAGATAAAGTGCTCTCCTATTTCATCCACTTCAAGGTGGAATCACCTGCAAGATACTTCACCATGGAGACACCCCCACCAAAAGGATCGAGGCTGGCAGCACCGTTAACTAAACATCTTGAGATCTTGTGCTCCTGAGCCACTGAGGATATTGCGTCATCACGTCCCAGCATGTGTGACCTCAATCCAACCCAACTGTGACAAAGCATCCTATAAACCTAGTTGAGGAACATTCTACCAAAATAACAGCCCCGCCTTCTTCAGATGCACCAAGACCATGAAAACAAAGGAAAGACAGAGCATCTGTGTAGACTGGAGGAGACCATGGAGCCTTACCTACGAGCCATGTGAAATCCTTTTCAGAGACAGGGAATGTGTAGGAAAACTTGAAAAATCAAATATGGGTAGTAGTATTTCACCCATGTCCATTTTTAAAAATAGCTCAAATGATTGCATGGGTCTGGACTTTGCTTTGACTTTCTGGTTTTAGCTCAGAATTATTAAAAACTTATACATTTGGTAATGATACCTATGAACGTACACCTCTTTTAGAAATAGAAAGGCTGTCACATTTGTAGACAACTTCATAACTTCAAAGCTATTAACTAATAAACTAATAAGCAGTAATAATTCATTTTCAAAAGAAAATATTTTTTTTTTGGTCCAGAGAATGAAAACCAAACTAAGCTTACATCGGTGTCTTCATGATGACTCCATAGCAGCATGTGTGGGTGATGCTCTTCTACCCTATCTCCCACCTCAGGATCACCCGTATCCATCTCTTTATCAACATCCTCACAGAAGGAGCCCACTGCACTGGTTATGTCTATATTTATTAACCCACTGTTATTATAAGCAAACTTATTCTGTATTACATTTGGGTGTAAAAACCCATCTGCCCCACAGATCCTTATGTCAGACCATGTCATGCAGAATTTCTCTATGCATTCCCTCTGCCCTTTCCCTGAACACGAAGATAAAGGTGGAAGACTCACGAAGGACAGTAGGAATTCTGCACAAAGAATTACCTACTGCCACCAAGGTGATTCTGATTCGTAGCAATTCTTAAGATTTCAAAGCCTTTGCACGAGTAGATAGTTCCATCTTCTCCCACAGAGTGACTGGTGGGTTTGAACTACAGCCCATGCCATTACCAACCCAGTGCTTACCAAGTTCATCCTAGTATTAATAGCATGGCCCTTTGATCCCATTTGACTATGGATTCTCCTGTACACTGTGAAATGTGATTTTTACATAGAAAGTTGTAACACAGAACATACAACAGGAATAAAAACAAGGTTAAGGTTACCTTCAAAAGCCAAGAAAAGTATTTATGAGAGGAGTGTCGATTACCTTCTTAATGAATGCCACGGAAAATGTGTCCCATGAGACTATGCCGTGATCCATCAGTTCCACAAATGCAGTCAGTGTGAAGGACAGCATGTCTCCAAAGCTGGCGAACACAGGGAGATGCAATGGTTAGGGGTCCCAAAGTAGAAAACAAAGAAAGAGCAGTGAGGAAGCTCTAGAAAAAGGTACAGGTCAACTTTTAAACGTGTGTTGGGGGCTGAGCCCCGGTGGCGTAGTGGTTGTGCGTGGGACTGCGGCCCACTAGGATGAGGGTTCAATTCCAGCAGTGGGGCTGGGCCTCCTACTCCCACCACCAGAGAGCAGTGATGCCCCCGAAAAAACAAACAAACAAAAAAAGTGTGTTGGGAGTCAACAGCTGAGCCATAGACCAGGCCCATCAATCAATGAGAAGGAAACAAGACGGCACCACAAAACCTACCTAGGGCTTCCGATTGGACAGACTTAGCTTCAAAGTGAAAGGTCTTCAGGACGATGGGTCAGATTGGGAAACTCATGTCATTGCACAGAGCATCTGTATTCTCAGTTGAGTTATTTTATTATTATTATTATTATTATTATTATTATTATCATCATTATTATTCATGTTGGACTGCTCGCCACAAGGTCAGCAGTTCGAAAGCGCCAGCTACTCTGCTGGAGAAAGATGAGGTTTTCTACTGTCAAGATTTCACAGACTTAGAAACCCCCAGGTACAGTTCTGCGCTGTCCATTGGGGCTCCGTGAACCAGAAATGATTCGGTGGCAGTGAGTTTGAGAGTTTTCTTCTAGTTTTTTGAAGCGCCATAAGGTTAATGGTCGAATACATAAAGCAGGCACCACTTGCACTCAATAATTGATCGTTTAAAGAAAGCTTTTCAGCGAATGACAGCTAGGGCATCTAAAAGAAGGCGATGCATTCCATTTCTTATCCACAGGTACCCAAAAGGAAAGACTAAAATAGCTCAATTAAGACTGTTAGCAATTTGGAAAGGATTCAGTGGGCTATGTAGACCTGCATCTGCACTTATCCATATGGACGCGATCACATTTGTGTCCTTACCACACTGGTCAGCATTTTATCTTTGGCTAGTGGGCTTTATGAAATATATATGGAGATAATGTGTGTTTTCTGATCCTTATTTATGACGTTAAAGGTGGTGGCAGGCAGGAGTGAGGGTTAATGGGAGATTTAGAAATCCATTTATTTCAGAGATCAGGTCAAAACACTGTCCTTGTGAAACAATTCCCCCCACCCACTCTTATTAGATAATTCCCTGGTTTCTTTAAAACCCAGGATGAAGCCTACCCCCACTGAGTCAATTCCACCTTGCACTGACCCCCTACGCTAGAATAGAAGTGTTCCTGAGGGGTTTCTGAGATAGCCAATCTTCACAGGAACAGACAACCTCATCTTTCTCCCTTGGAGCAACTGGCAGGTTTGAACTGCTGACCTATGATTACCAGTTCAATGTGTAAGTTGTACACCACCTGGTTCCTAGTACTCTCAAAATCACACTTCGAGACACACGAAATCTTTGCCAAGCCCACCTTTATCATTATACTAAATACTATGGTGACACTCTCAAGACAAGATTCTCTTCAAGAATAGTAAATCATGCCAATCAAGACTTCCAGACCTGGGCTGAGCCCCGGTGGCATAGTGGTTGAGTGCGGGACTGCAGCCCATGGGCTTGGTGGTTCAAATCCAGCAGCAGCTCTCCAGGAGCAAGACTGGTTAGCACCCACGACCACCAGAGGGCAGTGGTGCCCTGCCCCCCCCCAAAAAAAAAGACTTCCAGACCATCTGTAAAGTGCATTGACTGACATACTCAATTTCTATTTGCTTTACTTAAAAAACACAAAGCCATTTTTATCTACCAGAATGTGTTCATGATAAGTAGAGCACAGAATAATTGCCATGAAGAACTTTAATTACACAATTCAAGGGGATGATATAGTCATCGTGCATTGCGCTACAATCCTCAAGGTCAGTAATTTGAAACCACCATCCAGTTCTTTGGAGAAAGACAAGGCTTTCTCTAAAGAGTTACAGTCTCTGAAACCCAGAGAGCAGTTCTTCTCTGTCCTAGAGGGTCACTATGCATCAGCGCCAAACCGATGGTCGTGACAGTTTTTCATGCAATACAAAAATGTATTACTTTTGTTCTATTTTTACTGTTGGAAAAAAGGTTATGATACATTCTTTTTTCTGGCATAGTGGTTATACATTGGACTGCTAAGCCCCTGGTCAGGAATTTGATACCATTAGCTTCGGCCAAGAAAGCAACACGAGGCTTCCTACTCCTGTGTAGATGTTCAGTCTTGGAGACCCACAGAGACAGTTCTGCCATGGCCTAGAGTCACCATTAGTAAGAACTGACCAGATGGTGGTGAATTGTTTTTTCCCTGACCATTACCCCCAAATCCAAACTCCCTGCTATCGCGTTCATTGACTCACAGTAAGCCTACCAAACACAGCTGAAGGATCCTTGTGGATCCTTATGAAACTGGAGCACTTTACAGGAGTAGAAAGCCTCATCTTTCTCCCTTAGAGCACCTGGTGGTTTTGAACTACTAACCCTATGACTAGCAGTCCAGCACGTAACCCACTATGCCACCTTCGGTTGGTTGGTTGGTTGGTACATACAACTGGCATCTCTAGCTCATTCTTTTCCCCCACTAGATGGTTTTCCAGTCATGGCAAACTAGATTTTAAGCTAGAGTGGACATCACACCCAATTCAAGAGGATTTCCACCATGCAAAGGTGTGCTTGCTCTCCTATTTCCTCTTGCTCCTATTTAAACAGAAGCTAGAAGGCTACATGTGCTAGTTACATAATCTGGTGTCAACTTGTAGAGTCTAGCCTGTCAATCAGGACACAGCTGGATGATCTCATTTGGAAGCAATAAGGAGATAAACAGCTCCCTTTAGGAAAGACACATGCTCACTCTCTGTGAGACATTACTAAGGAGGGGCCTGATGGAGATACGCTGATGCAGCCAGAGCCCTGGAGCTGAACGGATCATGTGGAGACCCATGCCAGCACTGAGATGCTTTTACTGCTACTGGACCCACAAGACTTCCCAACCACTGGCCTGAGAGCTTCCAGCATTTGGCATCACTGCAAGTGTTGTGAGTCTGAAGAGGAATTTACAGACTGGTACTGGATACATGGGCTAATATTGGACTCATGGACCTGATTTGGACTGGACTGGGATGTTTTCTCCTGTACACCAAACTCTTTCTTGTACACATAGGAGTGTCTATGAATTTGTTTCTCTAGTCAACCATAGGTGAAGCACAAGGTGGAAGGTAGACCAGAGGCCTCTCCTGCTCTAAATCCCTAGAATGGAGAGAGCTACTTGCACACCTTTCTGCACTTTGTTCTTGTCTCTCAAACTCATCTCAGAGTCTCATCCACGTCATTCAACACCATCAAGTTATTTACATTCATGGGTGGGCTCTGTCACCAAAAAGTCTTAGAATCTGAATAGCACAGAGAGACACTGTGGTTCAGACAAGAGACAGTGACAGTGAGGGACAAGCAGGCGGAGCCTCCCTGTGGAATTGAGTGCACCATCAAAGGGCAGTGGGAGGATCAAGCAGATGCCCATGTTACTGCTGAAGGCCAGGTTCAACACCACTAAATGGATGCCAGCACAGATGCAGTGGGTTTACCACTCCAGAGCTACACACTCCATTTTTAAACATGAAGATTGTTTTGTTTTGTTGTTTTTTTTTTTTTCATTTTCAATCTGCAGGCATCGCATAGTCCCCCTCAGATACACGATAAAGACATATGCTTAGATTGGATCTGTCCAATTGTTTTCAATGAACAGGACCGAAAAGAGGTTCGCCTTTCTTTTCAAGCAACTCAACTTTCTTTTCAAGCAACTCCCAGGGCTCTACTTAGTCTGCCCTGAAAACTCACCTTGAAGGTTGGCAGAAGGAACGGTGCTAAAGGACAACCTCTGAAAGGGAAGGTGAGTCACCGTTGCAGGAGATCCAAGGGGGTGACGTCCCATATGGGGCATGGTTAAGTAGTATGTTTCTAGAGTCCCACAGCCCAGTGGTCACTTCATCTTTGCTTGGACAACTTAAGATCCTGTGTCTCAGTGACATGGGCTGAGTCCTGTTCTCCCTCACATTATGTGCTAGAATCCTGACCTCTATCTGTGAAAGCAGCCACACGTGGAAATGGTCTTTTCTGCCAGATTAAAGAGGCCACATCTGTTAGGGTGTATCTTCAACTTGAGTTAAAGCAAACTCACTGCCCTCAACTCAATTCCTACTCAGAGATCCCACGGCAGTGCCTGTGAGACTATCAACCCATACGGGAGAAGACAGCCTCAAACTGTCTCTCAGAGGCGGCTGGTGGGTTTTTATAAGAAGCTTCAAAGGCACAGGGACAAGCAAGCACAAAGGACACAAGGCCGGTGCCATGTGGAGCTCTGCACAGAACGGAGGTAAGCCAGGGCTGCCGAGGCTGAGACAAGGAGCTTCCTCAAGGGCTGACAAAGGAGGAGAGTCTTTCCCTGGAGTTGGTAACCTGAATCTGGATGTGTAGCCTCAAGAACTAAAAGAAGAAGAAATTCATGATGTTTAGGCGCCCACGTATCGTTTTTGTGTGACGGCTGCACCAGATAAGTTAGCCATTCCCTCTTTCTCTGCAAATGGGATGCCCCCAGCCCTGTTGCTGGCGATGGTCACTAACTGGAGGATGGCTGAGGGATGAAACCAGCCAGCACTCCAACAGCACCAGAACAGTCAGCACCATGGGGGCGTTTGTGGGGATTCTCGCACATTGAGAAATTTTAATAATGATCAGTCTATTGTGGTAAACTATATAACACGCTGTCATTGTAACCACTGACAAGTGCACAACCCAGCCGCACACGTTAGACTTTATGGGCCGTATCCATTTCCAAAAGGGTATCATCACCAGAAACAGGAACTCAGTACTGCTGAAGAACCAACTCCGCACAACAAGTAAATTAATTTAGTGTGGATATATATATCCACACTAAATTATATATATAACAAGTTATGTGTGTGTGTGTGTGTGTGTGTGTGTGTGTGAATTCACTGTGGTGAATCCTGACTTCTCATGACTTGAGGAGACAGAGGAGACTGGCCCACAGCCATTTCCAAGGCTGTGCTCTCTACGCTACCTGACTAGTGGCTACACGTTGGGCTGCGACTCACAAGGCAAGAGAAAGGCAGGCCTCTCTACTCCCATAAACTCGGCTCTACTCTCAGCAACCCATGGAGAGAGTTCTGCCCTGGTTCTAGGGTTGCTGTGAGTCCTGCTGGACTTGAAGGCAGTGAGCTTGATTTTCGGGGGTTTGAAGTGCTAACTCTGTCTCGCTCCTGTGACTGGTGGGTCAAAGGGCTGCCTTTCAGTTAGCAGTCAAATGGTTACCCAGGCATAGGACACCACCAGTGGGATCACGAGACTCACCCTCTTGTATCTGGCTTTTCTTCCTGCACCAAAACTGCTACTTTTTAAAGGGACATGGAGCCCATAATTTTCAAATGCTGTTGCCTTTACTGGGGCGAGCAAGGGTTCTCTGTCCTTGGAGTCAGGGTGGGTTGGGATGGGGGCGGGGGAGAGGGTAGGAGCAGAGGCAAGAGCTCCAACCAAACCTTTGAAGATTGGCTAGAAAAGCCTGCCACCTCTCTGATCACCTGAAGCACGCTGCCAGCCCCTCTCTGGGAGGCACCCCTAGGTGGCATCAGAGGCTCATGCCTCAAGAGATGCCAACCAGAAAACTCAAGTGGGGTTTGGAGGGTGAATACAAAAGCAGAGAGGGGAAGCAAGGGTTAAGAGAGTACCAGGGAAGGTGAAATAAAACTCCTAGGATTCTTTCTCCAGAGGATGAGTCACAAGGAAATCCAAACTACAAATCACAACAAAAGGAAAATTGAAGGAAACAAAGATAGCCCAGGAAGGAAAGCAACTAGTGAGATTTATCAGTACACTGGCTGGTCAATTAATGTTACTGTGAAGTCATGATTACATAATAGTATATAGAATTATTAGTAACAAACAATATTAGCTCATTTTTTACTGTAGCCTTCTCCCTATAAAGCAGAAAACAAGCATACAATAACAAATAATCTAATACAGCCCTTTAGTTATCGTATCTACATAACATTGGTGGGTGGGATCCCTAGTCTCCACGCTGTGCAAATGCTGTGTCCATCACATCAATAACAAAGCAAGTGCATGGACAGGAACACACACACACACACACACACACACATCACTACACTGAAACGCTTCTTTGCAGTCCCTTCCAGCTGCCTGAGCCAAAACACAGATGACCTAAGACATCACAAGCTGATTCAGCCGCAAGAGAGAAGTGATAGTTATGCTCTCGAGTCATCTGCAAGCAAGACGACTAGGCCTGCTAGCGAGCAACGCAATGCAGCCATATCCCAATGTGCTTAGTAACAGCTGGGGATCGTCAATCTTCTTTAAGATGCTCCAGAGCTCTACACAGGAACACCTCAGACAGGCTGCAAGGACCACAGAAGAGAGACCAGAAAGAGGGCAAAGTGTCCTTTGGTTTCCAAAGTTCCCAGCTGGTCCAGGGCCAGGATGTCACTCTAGAACAGTGGTTCTCAACCTTCCTAATGCCGCCACCCTTTAATACCTCATGTTGTGGTGATCACCCCAACCATAAGATTATTTTCATTGCTACTTTATAACTGTAATATTTCTACTGTTATAAATCAGGCAACCCCCGTGAAAGGGTGGTTCACCCCTCAAAGGGGTCATGACTCACAGGTTGAGAACCACTGCCCTAGAGAGTGACTAAGGAAATGGAGCCCCATTGCTCAAACTACTGGCCAGGCCTTCTGTGATTTTCAATAATCCCTTAGTGCAAAGGATCCATAAGGGAAAGAAGAGTTTCTTCTCATCAGACACACCTCAGGCATCAGAGGAAGAATTGCTCTTTTCCTGGCACATTTAATGACCTAACAAATGTTTGTTTTCCATTCTGCCCGTCCTTTCTCTTCCAAGACACTACTGATGGAGCCTGCACATGCAGCCTTTTGGTTAGCGGCTCCGTGAGATAATCATTTCAAACTGACAAGAACTATCTGTCATATATCTGTGTGTATAACCGCGACAGAATGCCTGGTGGTGGGTGGCTGGAAGACATGTTTGCAGAGGCTTGTGAGCTGGGACCTTTCCAACACTCAATATCAACCTTTCGGTGGCAGAGAAAGGAAGACAAGAAAGTTCCAAATCAGGGACCTCCATCACTTCATGGGTCATGAAGAGCCATCAAAGCAGCTGTTGACATTCATGTTTATTCCCATCCCTAGATGGGTAATCCGGGATGCAACGGAACACAGAAGCAGACAAAGCTCCACAGCTGAAATCCGTGCACATGGGGGAGCATTTTTCAGTGTGTGCCGTCTTTTGTTTTTTTTTCTACTGTGCTAAGCTCAAGATTGTTCAGGACCCACCACCACAAGTGAAGCTGCCTGCAAACTTTCCATGCTGGTCGCCAGCAAGCCACTGTCACAGCCAAAAGGCCATGTGTGCTGGAGCGATTCAAATAAACACTTCTCATGCACTCAGCTGAAACTGCCCTCCTTCCAGCCAAGCACAGCCCCTCTCAGAGCAGGAATTGACACTTAGGCTGCTGATTTTATAAAGGTGAATCTTTCCACGTTTCCTCAGGGTGGCATGCTCGATGCAGAACTGGAGAAAAGACTCCAGGGCCACGTCGAAAATAATCAACAAACCACAATGGAGATATCTTTAATTGCCACAGTTCGTGAATGTCTTTCTTCCCTGTCCTTTGAATATCACCATGCTATTATTTGGAGGGGAAATTTATATTCAAGGGAGCTTCAAAAAGTTTGCGGAGAAAGAGGAATTAAAAAGTAAAACCTGTGAGAGAGGACTGCCTCGTTTTCCCAGGTCGGGCAGGTTTTCTGTCTTCAACAGTCTTACCACTGTTCTATCGTTTTCTATTGCAAGCCAAACTCAGTCAGCAAGCCGATACAGCCTCATACCGACTCTCTAGACCAGGGTAGAGTTGACCCTCTCCGTTTTTGAGATTGTGACTCTGTTCAGGAGTAGAAAGCGCTATTTTTCTCTCGCAGAACTGTTGGTAGTTTCAAACTGAGGACTTTCGGTTGAACTTCTTTCCTTCTCTGACAGGTTTCTGCCTCACAGAGGTTCTTAAGTTTCACTGTTCAGTGAAAGGTGTCTAAGTCACCCATGAGACATCTCCCTCAACGCTCACAATCATTGAATGACTTCAGGTTGGTGAACATTCTTTTGGATCTCTTAGGGAAGACTTCACTGAGGGGTTAATATCCTAGTTCTTTATTCGGCTCTGTGATCTGCATTTATCCCTTTCAAGTCAATAGCCTACTCTCTTGGTTACTAATTTTATCCTAAGTTTTGAAGTCATTTGGTGAAATATGTTTCTCTTTTTCAAGACTGTCTTGGTTATTCTAGATTTTCGGGTTTTTTCCATTTCGATTTTGGGGTATCGTGGTCATTTCTAAGCATAGAAAAAAAATGAATTTGGATTACATTGGATCTAAGCATCAATTTGGCAAGAATTGCTAGCTTATTGATATTGAGCATTCCATCCCCCCAAAAGTTGCATCTCTCAGTTATTAAGGCTTTCTTTAATACCTCTCTGTCATCGATGAGAATAAGTCCAAACACATGACTGCAAAATCACAGAAACTTTTATTGGGCAAAAACACCAAAATGTAAAACTATGGCTTCATGATATCTTCTTTATCCTAGTCTATACACTTCTGAAAGTCAGGGTGTCTATCTCATTAACCGAGTGGTTCTCAACCTGTGGGCCATGACCCCTTTAAGAGTCGTATGATTCCCTTTCATAGGGATCATCTAAGACCATGCAAAAACACCTATTTCCAATGACTTTAGGAACCGAGACACAGCTCCTATATTTGTACCCAGATGAGTCTGTTCACATGCAGATATGTCCACATATGTTTATCCAGTGTAAAAACTGTTACCCATGCTATACCATGCTTCAAGACAGAATTTCATTTATTTGTAATTAGAAATAAATATTTCACTATAAAATTGAGTATTGTTTTATGATTAATCATTGTGCTTTAAATATGTTCAATTTGTAATAATGAAAATACATCCTGCATATCAGATGCTTATGTTACGATGACTCATAAGTAGCAAAACTACACTTATGAAGTAGCAAGAAAATAATGTTATAGTTGGGCATCCCCGCAACATGAGACCTTTTTCAAAGGGTTCCAGCTTTAGGAAGGTTGAGAATCACTGCACTAATCCTAGAGAGAGAATGTTCTCGTGAAAAAGAGTTGCACCTGGCAGTATTGTGAACTGTTCCTGTGTGTAGATAGATGGTGGCTCAATATAGAGAGGTCTTTACTAGCAATTAAGTCATTATTGTTCTCTATATTAGCAAGATTTTATAAAAAGAAGTATTCTTGCAGTAATACTTTATCTTGATGAGACATAGAGAGAGAGATGAGTTTTTGAGACTAGTATCACCCTAGTGATCAGAATTTCCACTGTGGGCTAGAAAAATAATGAGCACAGTTTCAGACCTCCAACTACAATTAACATGCAATTTACTTAATAGACAGGTGATTAAGCATTTTCTCAGATTCAAGTGAACTAATTTTCATCCCTACTTCAATCCTGAATACATATATATTGTTATGTGGCTTTTTTTCTGACTGAGCCATTGGAGAAAATCAAAACTTTGACCTTGAACATCACATATGCCACAAAAAGAAAATTTGTTTTGGCGGGGTTTTTTTTGAATACATAAGATTATGACTCGACTTGTTCCAGGAACCGTGGAGAAATCCTAGTGATCATTTTAGTGATTACAAAAGGAGAAAAAAAATAAAGAAAGAAAAGGGAAGTATATTTTGAAAGAGCATTAAAAGAGCATCAAACTGGAAAAAAAAATCACTCATTCAATTTATCTAGATAAACAGTCATAGCGAACGATATAATCGAAAAATCGGATTTTACGCTGAAGCGACAAAAGTGCTAAACTGTCAATGTCATATGATCGTATATTCTTACCATGGCTTCATGATCTTCTGTAGCTTTTGGTATCGCCTGCAAAAGATTTAAAAAAAAAAAAGTCACGTAAGGAGGATGTTTAAAAGTAAGAATTTCACACAATTTTTTAAAAAACTCAATAGGAAACATATGGTTGCAGTCACCCAATCTGGTGTCGTTTTGAGGATTGAGAGTGTAGGGGTGGAGTCTAGTCTGTCAATCTGGAGACAGCCAATGAGCCTCTGTGTGGGCGTGGCCTTCTCCTGGGAATTCTGGGAAACGTGGTTATTCCTTCTTGGGGGCGGAGACACTAGCTCTCTCGTTCACTCCCTTGGAGACTTTCTCCTGAAGACACTCGCTGTCTGAGAGACTCGGCTGAGAAGGCGGGCTCCCTGGGAGACATCTGAGGAGAAGCCACAGGGACCTATGCTGAAGCAGCAAGACACCTGGGCCTGGAGACGCCACGTGGAGACTCCCTCCAGCGCTGAGCTGCTGACACCACCTCTGCATCCACAGACTTTCGCCCGACTGGCTTGAGATCGTCCTGCATTTGGCATCCCTGCATGTGCTTCGTGGGTCTGAAGGGCTTTGTAGATTGCTGTGGGCCATATGGGCCAAATGTCGAACTTGTGGACTTGATCTGCACCGGGCTGGGATGTTTTCTTAATGCACAATTGCCCTTTCTATAAAACTCTCTCTTGGGCTGAGCCCTGGTGGCGTAGTGGTTGCGTGTGGGACTGCGGCCCACCGGGTTGGCAGTTCATAACCAGCAACAGCTCTCCAGGAGAAAGGCTGGGCCTCTTACTCCCACCAAAGCAGTGATGCCCACACACACAAAAAAACTCTCATATATATATATCTAGATAGATAGATAGATAGATGTATGCTTATGAATTTGTCTCTCTAATCTTCCTAGACTAACACAATATCTTTGCTGTTCCAAGTGACTATCAAGTTACCTCTAGCTCATGGTGACTGTAAGCACCTGTGCCATTTTCTTGCCCATCAGTGTGTCTAAACAAACTTGGCTACCATGAAGGAAGGAAAATGTATCCCCCTTTAAAATGATCCGAGTAAGACTTTAATGCTCCTTATGATGCAAAACCATCATTAAACAAAGTAGGCGAGTGTCACCAACCCATTGCATTTACTTAGGATTCCAGTGGGCCGATGAGCTCTGGTGTTACAGTGGCTCTCAGTGGGCTGCTAACTGCAAGGCCAGCAGTTCGAAATCACCAGCCACTCCCTAGGAGAACGGTGAGGCTTTCTGCTCCTGTCAAGACTTGCAGTTTCAGAAAGCCCGGGGTAGTTCTACCCTGTCCTGGAGGGTACCTATGAGTCGGAGTCAACTTGGTAGCAGGTAATTGCGTTCCTTTTTTTGGAGCAGGTTATGTCCTCCATGTGGCAACATGTCTACAGGTAAGTATGAAAATATTTTCTGGGTTAAAAAAAAAAAAGCCAAAAAAGAGAACACCCGTTGTTCTCAAATGCATATACACCAGTGAACAAATAGCTTGTTATCCTTTTTTGGTGAAAAGGCCACTATAGCTGTTAGATAGCCAGAACGGGGACCAGGGTGTCTACTGGGCATGTTCCAAATTCAGACTCTGTGCCAGGAAAGGGCAGTACACCTGGGCGGGCCCCAATCAAGGCTAGATGGGCTTACTTCAATACCTTGTGCATCAAGGCCTGACGCTAGGATAGCAACCCACAAAAATATCATGTAATGCACATCTGTTGACAATTATGCTTCTCAAAACCTGGTTCAAGAAGTCAAAGAAGCTAGTGTTTTCTGCTCAACCTATTTGCCATTCCAAAAATTTGCCAAACTCTCTGACTTTAAGGATATTATTTCCCCTGAGCCTATCCTTTGACCTTCTTTATATAAAACTGCAACCTAAACCCAATTCACACAGGTCAATCCTGACTTCTGGCCTTTCCATTAGCGTTAACAACCCAGTTCATCAACCACGCCCCTTCCAGCAAAATCAGCTTTGGATAAATTCATGGCTGAGTCAGTATAGTGCCTATGTCTCAACTTTTGTAGTTGTGCTTTGGCTTCAGATTAAGCCTAGGCAGAAGGAGAAATCTTTGCTGCTGTGATCCCTGTTTTCACATATTGAATAATCTCTTTCTTTATGTCCCTTTCTTTAAAAAAAAAAAAGAAAGAAAGAAAAGAAAAGAAAGAAAGAGAAGAAAAAGTTTTGATTTGAAGAAGTCAGCAAAGGAATTCACTCTGGAGAGACTCAAGTTTCAGAGTGGCCCTCCACCTCCATCCAAGGACAGGCATTCTTGTCCACAGTAGCCGAGAATCCCTTCTCTCTTTGGGATGTGTAACCCTGTCTCATTTCCATCAGTCTGTGTCTGACAGTGATGCTCACACAAAGGAAATGAGGCTGGAAGGGAGCTGATCCTGCTAGAGGAATTTTCTGCCGCAGAACTCCTTACAAAGCCCAAGATGGTTGGCCTCTTGAGCCCTTGTGATGCAAATTTGTAGCAGGGCCCCAGAAGGGCAGTTACCTTTGGTTTCAGTTGGGCTCTCTGCCCCCTGCCCCCACCTGAAACTATACAAAGGGCATGACCTGGGAAAGCGGGCCAAAAGAACAGCAAATGGGAAGACCAGGCAGCCTTCACAGCTGGAGCTGACTCTGCAAAGGCCTCCTGGAGCTGCGTCATTTGGCTTCTGTGGGAGAGCTGCTCCTCGCCCCACTCGGTCCCCATGGAGGTGACATTCAGGCCCCATGGTGCAGGCTGGCTTCGCTGCCAAGGAAGGAGTCTCAGTAATCAATGCAGCCTGACCTGAGCTCAGCTGTTTGGCCAACACCTTTCAGAACAGACTCAGAAGGCACACTGAGTTCTCAGTAAGAGGTGATCAAACATTTATTTTCTGTGTGTTCCTAGAGGTTAACACAGTTACTTCCAAAATATAAATCCATCTTTTATGAGACTAGGAAAATACCCGAAAAGGCCACAGATCTTTGAGAGCCTGCATTCATTTCTTTCTTTTTCCCCCAACGACCCTCACATGTCTGGCCCCCTTTCAGGAATAGTGTTCATCATTCAAGTAAATACATCCTCCAAAAAATGAATAAACCATTTTTTTTTTTTAATTCCATCCTTAGATTCTGGGCTCGCATCTGTTCTCAGCCCCACTTTAACAACAATCCGTGCTTAGGATCTGACCCTACTCAACACTTGTTCTCATGAAGAGATCCCTGCCCATGCAGATGTTATAGTAAAGCGTGATGAAGAAATCAGGTAAGGCCAGGCTCTCCAAGAGAAAAGTGTCTGCAGTCTTACAGGCTTGTTTTAAGAGAAGCAGCCCTCTAAATGACACAGCAGTTAAATCCGCGTGGAAAAAACACACAAGTCTGTGTGATCCAAGGCCTGTAAATAGCAAAATCCAAATCTGAAGGAGGGAAATGTTTTTTTGTTTGTTTGTTTGCTTCCTATTTGTGTTTTGTATGATTTTCTCTATATGAAATCCAAGACAGGTCAATCTATTGAGACAGTAATCGGATTCATGATTACCTAGGGGCATGGCAGGGAAGAATAGAGGGAAATCAGGAGCTAACAACACTGAGTAGGAGAAGAAATGGATAATAAAATCGGTCGTGGTGATGATTGCACAACTCTTCCTAATATGAAAGATTAAACTGTATGATAATGTAAAGTACATGCCAATAAATCAATTTTTAAAAAATCCATCCTCAAATGGACAATCTCAAAGCAAGACATTTAGGATGCTTACTTCAAGTTACATCTCAATTTCCACAACTACTAAATGGCCATGGCTCTGCTCAAAATAGGAGAAAAGGATTGAATTTTTATATAAAACAGTTCTTCTATTCATGTAACAATGATACCAGCTAGTATACACATACACAGTAACCATACAAACCTAATTCAGTGCCATCAAACTGATTTCAACTCATAGCAAGCCTATGAGGCAGAGGAGAACTGTACCCTAAGGTTTCTGAGGCTGCTATCCTCACTGGCAGACAGTCTCGTCTTTCACGTGAGGAGTGGATTGTGGATTTGAACCAGCAACCTTGCAATTAGCAGCCTGTTTCACGTCAGCTGCCGTGCCACCAGGCTCCTTATAACTAGACCCAACCAAAACACCAAAGACACTGCCATCGAGTCGATTTCAACTTACGGGGAAGGAACCCCAATGGCACAGTGGGTTATATGTTGAGCTGTTTGTGACGTAATCAGTGGTTTGAACCCACAAGGCCCCTCTCAGAAGAAAAGTGAGACTCTGGAGCAACCACTCTGGTGACTACATGCAGCCTTGGAAACCCTCAGAAGCAGGGGAATTCTGCCTTGCAGAATTGATATGAGTGTAACTTCAAAAAGTCCATGGGGGTTGGGGGGGAGGGGGGGAATCCCATTAACTTTCCATCTCACTGTTCCATGAACTTTTGAAGTCCCCTCATGTAGACAAGATCAATCAATTCTTCATCTTTGTACTAAATTATCCCTAAGAGGGATAACAGGGAGCCCTGATGGCACAGTGTTTAGAAGCGTGCAGAAGGTCAGCAGCTGGAACCCCCCCCCAGCTGCAACACGGAAGAAAGAGAACTTTCTCTCTCTCATTGAGCGTTCAAACTCTCTCACATAGTAACCTCGAGCACAGGGTACAGCTGCTCCTGTGAGTCTCCAAGACGCTGACAGAGTAGCAAGTCCTTGTCTTTCTATATAGGATTAGTGACCCAACCAGGGAGTTACAGTCTTGCAATTCCACAGGGACATTTCTAACTTGTTCTTCGGAGCCTCCATGAGTCAGAATCCACCGGAAGACAGAGAGAGTATGGTTGGGGGGGGGGGGGAAGGGGTGATAATAACTTAAATGATCCATCTTGTTTCTTTTTAATGTTAATGGCATTGTATCCCTTTAGAGATAACTAAGGGCCTCCTTCCCCTGCTCCTTTTACAGCCAAATAGACTCAATGAATTAAGTTGAACAGCACTTGAAAGTTCCCAGATTTGTTCTGACTCTTCAAATACCTCATAGCTGTTGGTCACAGGAAACCTAAGGAACATTAAACCGATGTGTACCAATATGCCCAATAGATACCAAGATGTTGGTACACTTCTCGGAACATTTTTGAAAAGCATCCAATGTGTTACCACCATGTGGATTCCCGCTCACAGCAACCTGCTAGGGTAGCTCCGAGCTGCTCCACAGAGCTCCGAGGCGGTCCATCATCATGGAAGCAGGCTCCCAAATACCTTCTTCCGAAAGGTGTCCGGTGAGTTCACACCACAGACTTTTTAACCTCCAAGCTCCAATGTCAACCCACTGCACCACCCTCAAGCTCCTTCCTGGGCACATAATCCAAACCCAAGGGCAAATGTCAAGTCTGACACACAGCATTGCTCTGCAGGGTTTCCGAGCTCCTCCATCTTGATTAGAGCAAGCAGCCTCCGATTTCTCCACAAGGGGGAATACCGTGAGGCTTGAACCACCAATCTCATGATTAGCTTATCTCACAGGGCCACTGGAGTTCCTTCCCAGACAATAAGCCCAAGCCCACTGCCATCAAGCAGATTTCAACACACAGCGATAGGGTTTCTGAGGCTGTACAGCTGCATGGAAGCAAAATGCCTTGTGCTTCTCCTGGGGAGGGGCGAGTAAGTTTGATCTGTCAGCTTTGGGTTAGCAGTGAAGCAGAACCATGGTGCCACCAAAAACAAAGACTGGATTCATTGTCATTGGGTTGCTGCCACTCATAGTGCCTTCAAGGAACAGGCTAGAACTGCTCTCGTGAGTTTCTGAGAGTGTACTGCTTTCTTTTAAAAAAAAATCATTGTATTGTGGCTCATACAACTCTTAGCACAGTCCATCCTATACATCCATTGTATGCAAAGCACATTTGTATCTTTGATGCCATCATCACTCTCAAAATATTTTCTTTCCACTTAGGCCCCTGGTATGGGCTCCTCCTCCTCCCTGCCCCTTCTCTTCTCTGTCCTCCCTCATGGACCCTTGATAATTTATAAACTTATTTTTTTTAATTTATAAACTATTTTAACTTTGTCCTCTTGAACGCTGTCCGATGAAGACTGTATTTCTTTTTAAGAGTAGAGAGCTTTGTCTTTTTCCCTTGGAGCATCTGGTGGTTTTGAACAGCTGACCTTGCAGTTAACAGCCCAATGGGTAATGTGACCGTACCACCAGCGCTCCTTTTACAGCAATCTGTAGAATCCAAATTGAGACATTTCAGGCGGTGTTTGGGCTAGTTCACATTCTGAAACATTAAGATGTGTATAGCCTCTGAATCAGGAACTGTATCCCAACGTAATATAAAATTTCCTCAAAGATTTTGAAGAAAGAAATGATGATCCAAGAATCTTCACAGTGGGAAAGAAAAAAAAAACCAGTGGTTACTTAACTACAGTATCTCGCATCCTTAACTTAGTTGACCGTACTGGTTCTTATTTGGACTTTCTCAAAATCCTAAGCATAAAACACTATGCGGGTAACAAAAACGATTGGCGGAATAATAGTGAATATCATGGAACTGTGGGGAGATATAAAATGCAGGTGATAAAGGACATAATTACAGTTCAACTTCCAATGTGGGATTGACATGGCTTTCATTTTCTTGTTTCCACTTGTTCACATAGTCTGTGTCACAACAATAAATGTGACTGTTTTTCCTTTTGTTTTCATTTCAAGGGATCAAGAGCATTCCAAAGAGTCCAGGGAGCTCTGTGGGACTGCATGGATCGCAAAGTCTTCCCTCGTGATTCGGCTGTGCAGGGCGGGGCTGTCACTGACGCATATTCCAACCCGGTCATTTTCCTGTCTCGTGGGCAAGCGGGGAGGAATTCGAAGGATCCTGGCCTTTCCTGCTTGGAACAGTTTACCGGTCCCCAGCGGTGACTGGTGGTTGAACGAGGATAAGCTACACCAGGAAACTACAGCGGGCTCCCGGGCATGGAAACATGGGCAGCCAAGAAGGCATCTGATACAAAATCCACAGGGGAGCCCTGTTCTTTTCGCTCGAGCTGTGCAGGCCCCGTTTCTGCACCCTTTCAAATAAAACCCGCCCTTCCTGAGGAGTCTGGCCATATCCTTTCTTTTGCTTTTTGCTGAGCGATGTACATTTCTTACGGGGGCCGTATTGGATTCCTTCCCCTTCGTGACCTGGAGAGCGTGTTTCCCACGATTTTATGTGCTTTCACACCGACACTCCAAGCAAAAAGTGTAGCGAAAAAATGTCAACGTTCCACAAAAATGGAAGCTGAAATGCCAGCCTTGAAAAAATAGGAAAAAAGGGATAGACCATGAAGGGCCACTGCCACACATTCTCACAGCTCATTGGGGGCTGGTTTTGCCCGTGACTGTGCCCTGGTCCCACATGGAAAGAGACCTGACCAGTTCTGACCTGGAATGTAGGCCCAACCTCTCTGAATCTCATGAGAACTCGATGTAAGGCTGGCTACTTGTCTTCCCAGGCTCCTGAACATGGCCACAGGTCCCATTCAGAGCACCCTTTACTGGTCCTGCTGGAAGCCGGCCACGGGCACATGATTAAATGCCTTTCCTGTTGCAGAGACTATTTTATTTGTGTGGTTTCTATTCCAGGAGTTTCCTGCTAATTAATTAACGACAACCTCTAAGTTTAATCTGGGAGCCAAGTTTTCATACAAGGGAAATAGCTTCCCAGAGGTAGAGAAAAAGAGGAGCTGATACCAAGGGTTCAGACAGAAAAGAACATGTTTTGAAAATTATGATGGTTACATATGACAAATGTGCTTGATATGATCAATGCATGGATTGTGATCAGAGCTGTAAGAGCCATATATATGTGTGTATGTATATGTGTGGTTGTGAATGTGTGTGTGTGTGTGTTCTCTTTTCTTAACCTGAGCAAAAGATTGCAAAATTCATGGCAGCCCAATGGGAACATGTAGGAGGGACTTGCTGGGCCTGGGAAAAGGAGGGCAGGAGGTGATGTCCCTGTAGCCTGTAACTCCAAGAATAGCATGACTTTGAACTTGTGTAAAATAGTGAGGAAAACACCAAAGATACAGAGAGATACTATCCCGACATTGACTTGTGTGATGGACACTGCATAGTAGACCTCCCCCGAAGACTGGTCTTGCTTTCTGTTTCTTCACCTGCACAGAGATGGGGCTGGCTGACTGATGAGAAAGAAGGAAACTATTCACGAGCAGTGTTTTTAAAAAGGCAATCATTTGCTTTGGTTCATATTAAATACATGCAGTTTTGAAGTTTTCTTACATAGGGACATCAGCAGCATTGAGACACAGAATCTAGAATCTAGGTGTGCATTTCTTAATGCTCGTCTCAGGTTAAGTAAATATCCCCCTTTTTTTTTGTTTTGTTTTGTTTTATTAAAGAGAGTCGGTAGTTCGATAGGCCAAGGAGGAGTTCTAGGTACATAATGGATCAGGAATTGGGATGTTAAACAAAAGGTCAGCTCAAGCATCCCTATTCTATTCTCTAGGATAGGGGAGAGGCTTTCTGACCCTGGAAAGATTTACAGCCTCAGGAAGTCCTGGTAATATAGTGAGTAATATAGTGGTAATATAGTGAGTCCTATATAGAAGTCCTGGTAATATAGTGAGTTCCTCATTGGGCTGTGAACCATAGGTCAGCAGTTCAAAAGGTATAGCTGAGCCTCGGGAGAAAGACGAGGCTTTCTACTCCCATAATGAGTCACAGTCTTAGAAACCCACAAACCACAGGGGCCGCTCTTCTCTATCCTGTCAGGTCATGTCGAATCAATGGCAATGAGTCTTGGGTGTTTCGACTTACGAGTCAGAAGAGACTCGATGGCAGCGGGTGGTTTATAAGGTCAAGAAAAGTCCATGGCGATGCAAACAATGAACATGCTGAATCACTAGTGGGATTGGCTGGATTGTTCAGCCCACTGGAAGCACCTCAGAAGAAAAGGTTGGCGCCTGATTTTTCAGAAATCAGCCTCTGAACAGCCAAAGGAGCACAGTGCTAATCGGTCATACATGGAGATGCTGGGAGTCAGGGTCGCCACGAGTCCAGACCCACTGGATTGTAACTGTCTTCTTTAATAGATCAAGATGAGTAGCATAAGGCAATAACACTGAGAAAAATAAGGATGTGTACCGGGCAAATACTTCTCAGTTTCTATTTCTATTTCTTCTTCTTCTTCTTCTTCTTCTTCTTCTTCTTCCTCTTCCTCTTCCTCTTTTCTTTTTTAAGCCAATGCAATAGATCTTTTTAATGGTAAACTAAACCACCAGTTAATGGCTTTCAATTTCCCCACTATCAAACTGTAGAACTGCTTGCATCTGGAGGTCCTGAAGCTCTATCAGAAACAAAACAAAACAAAACAAAAAACCCAACTGCCATGGAGTTGTTGCTGGCTCACAGTGGCCCTATGGAATAGGGCAGAATTGCCCCTATGAGTTCATGAGACAGTGACCATTACCAGAGTAGAAGGCTTCATTCTTCTCCTTCAGAGCAACTGCTGGTTTCGAACTTCAGACCTTATAGTTAGCAACCCAATCCCTAAATACTATGCCACCAAGTCTCTTTGAAGGTCTTCAATAGCCCTATATCCAGGGAGAGCATCACACAGATGTGTCTTCTCCCATCTCCCACTCAGAGAAATATTTACATAGGATCCTTCTGAATATTCAAAACCTCAAGCCTCCCTCTTCTCCCCATCACTATAAAACAAAACAAAAAACTAAGCATCCACATGCCTCTGTCGGAACAGCTGTGGCAGAAACATCACCATCTATCGATTACATGCAGTGCATGGCCCCTGAGATACATATACCAATGGCTGTAACGGAGATAGATCAATATACCAAGACACAGTCACTGAAGTTGATGTTCCCAATTGGAACTGGTCCAGCAGAAGGGGGCATGGAGGGATGGGGAACTGGAGCAGTGGCTGAGTGTGCACTGATAGCACACATCTACCACGCTTGGCAGAGGCAATGGTGGTTGACTGCCTCCTCTATGGAAGACCAAATGCACCTCATGTTGCTTCACCACGATCTCTCAGCAGAGACTCCCACGTTGCTGGGATGATGGACAAGTGTCAGTGCAGTGTTCAGATAAAGAGAGATGCAGAAGAAAGACCTGGTGATCTGAAGGCCATCCAAGAAGACCCATCATGGGGAGGATGCAAGACGGGACAGCATTCTGTGCCCTCGTGTGTGGGGGCCACCGTCAGTCAACTGGCCATCATGGTCACCACAGCAGCTAACAACCCTCATGCTTGGCAACGACAGGAAGCAATTCCAAGTGAGCAATGAAAGAAATGTCCGTCCGTACATCTGACTAGGAACAAGAATCGAGGGACTTGACTGATTCCATACTAAATTTCAGTCTACAGTTTCTGTCCAGACAGACTCCTCCCCTTCCTTCCTCCTTTGCTGTACCCCTTGTACCCCTATACGCATTTTCATTCCAATCAACACTGATAGAGTCTGATGCTCAGTTTCCACTGCTTCCTCCCCCACCCTCCTGGCCTGGGCATTTGAGTCACCATAGACACATAGTTGCACCTATTCCAAGTCTATGTTCTCCAAACACTTCAAGGAAAAGTTTTAGTTATCATTAAAGGCGGGGGGTGGGGGTACCAAATGATACCAATGCCAATTGAAGGAGCCCTGGTGGTCTGACGTGTTACACACTGGGCTGCTAGCTACAAGGCCAACAGTACGAAACCACTAGCTGCCCAATGAGTGAAAGAGGAGGAGGCTTCCTACCCCTGTAAAGGGTTACTGTCTCAGAAACCCACAGGGGCAGTTCTACTCTGCCTATTGTGTCACTGTGAGCTGGAATTGACTTAACGGCAATGAGTTTGGTTTGGAATTTTTAATCAATGAAATGGACCCTTTCCAGTGTATCTAAGCCTGCATGCCAGTCTCCCTGTTTCTGTGTTGTTCTTGATGTTGTTTCTTACTCACTGATAAGAGATTTTCTCAGTCTGTCAAGGAAGCAGGGTAGGCCTCAAAGAGTGCCAAACATTACTTGTATGGCAAATATCCCTGCGGTTTATAAAACTTTGAATGAGGAAACAAGAATCTTTAACGCTTGCCAATAGCAGAGGCCAGTGCCAAGTGTAGGAGGAGGTAGGAAGGAAGGAAGGAAGGGAGTGGGTTGAGGGAGGTCTCTAACACGTACATTCATCAGTTCATTCTTTGTTATCTCCAGTTCCTGGAGAGAGATTTAAATGACCCAGGATGAAACCCTGATTCCTAATGATTACTCTAACAAAGACACAACTTTAAAGGTGATTGCTTTAGCATATTGACACACAGGTATGCATTACTTAATGCCCATTTGGACAATTTCCATTGCATATATGTTTCAACAGGAGCCCTGGTGTCACAGTGATTACTCATTGGACTGTGATTCTCAAGGCCCACAGTTATTTTTTCCCCCTAAGGTCCACGGTTCTAAACCACCGACAGCTCCTCAGGAGAAAGACAGGGCTTTCTCCTCTTGAAAATAATTACAGTCTCAGACACTCAAAGGGGACTTTCTACTCTGTCCTACAGAGTCACGATGGCGGTGAGTTCATTTATTGATTTTTCTACGTGTCTATAAGGTTACTTCCCATAAGGCTATATTTTTCCTCTTTCCTTTAAAGAGAGAGCATATCTGTTCATATTTCTATTGCCCTAATGTTTCAAAAGACTGCAAACCTTTTTTGCAACATTGTAACATTGGATCCACTTGCAACATCGGATCATGGGTGGGCTACAGGCAGCCTGGGGCAGAGAATAGAGTTGTAGGCTCAGCCTCTTAGTGTAGTGTGTGGGTTTTATGGCCCAGACTACTACAGCTACTCAGGTGAGTGGGGCAGTGGGCAGAACTGGGCAAGGTCGGCACTCCCTCACTCAGTCTACGGCCGCCCCTCAGTCTCTGCACATTTCTTCAAACTCCGCTAACAGCAGTGATAATAATGAGGGCAACCAAGAGGGCTCCTGTCCAGTTTGAATACAGTGTTCACCCAGGCCCAAAACACCTATCGTCCTGTATCACAGAACAGCATGGTGTGAAGCAACACTTAAGATGTAGAAGACACCGAGTCGGTGATTTAAAACTAGCTGTTGAACACCACTCATTTACCCCGGGGGTCGGAGTTGCTTTCTTATCTTCCCTGTGGGAGACCGGGCTGGATGAGCAGCCCATGCTATTTATTCCCAGTCCCCTCCCTTCTGTCCGGGGGATGCGGTGGGCTGCAAGGGTGCAGAATAGGTTTCAGTATAGTGTCCAGTGTAAGACCATCTCGGAAAGAAGGCCGGTGAGCAGATTTTAAAGACTTACCTATTGAAATCACTAAGGGTCATCATGGCCCAAGTCACATGGGAGTCAGCTAGGTTGCCCCTGGTTAGGTTAGAACCCATACCTAACTTCCTTTTTGTTGAATCAGCAAACAGATTCTTTAAATGGCACTTGTATTCAGGGTTCCCTCTAAGGTCAACAGCTGGGCAGCTGCCCAATGTGGAAATCATAAATTTACATTCTTTACCCTTTTTTTTTTTAACATTCATCTGTGCAACAGCAGTGTTCTGCTGCAATGTTGAAATCATAAACCACATTGTAACATATTGTGGTTTGTGTGTGTGTTTGTGTATGTGTTTTAATCTACTTAAAATGGTCATTATAGCAGGGAACAGGTTGTTACATTATTGGAATCCCACCACTGGTCCAGTCCCATTGTTCATGAGGTCACCATGGGTCTATTAGTCTATATAGCACACTAAAAGAGGTCATGCTCTCTTAGTCTGTGCATACCACTGGTCATTAGGAAGGGAGAGGTTCTTGTGAACCCTGTCTTGGCATTCAGCAGTATGGGAAGATCTTGCTCCATACTTAAAAGCTGGACACCCCGAGTGCCTGACACCGCCAGTCTACACCACGAACACCCCAGTCTTTGAAGTGGAGGGCAGCTCTCACAGAGCAATGCTCATCTCTTTCTGTCCAAGATCAAACTCAAACTCCTCTTTCACGGGCCACTTCCATGGCAAAGCCTGGGGAGAATTCCTTGATCCATCCTCTAGGTTCCTAAACTTCAAGAGTGGTCATACCCAGTTGTAATTCTGATGGTGTAATTATAGTTTTTAATTGCCATTGAGTCCATTTCACCTCAGGAAGCCCCTGTGTACAACAGAATGAAATGAAAACCATCCCATTCTGTGTCATCTTCGGGACTGTGGACTTGCTCAGGCCTTTGGTTGCAGCTGCTTCATACACTGAATTCCTACACATCCTTAGACTGTATTTGAGCTAACAGTGCTAGTGGTGTCATGGGCTTGCTGTGGGGCTGCTAGTACAAAGGTCGGCAGTTCTAACCTGCCAGCCACTCCACCAGAGAAAGGTCAGAGAGCCTATTTCGGTGAAGCTGTGCGGCTTTGGAAACCCCAGGGAGCAGTTCTACTCTCTCCTGTAGGGGGAGCTCTGTGTGAAAACTGACGTGACGGCAATATTTTGTGGTTTTGTTTCATTTGGCAATGTTTTGTTTGGATTTATAGTGTTTTTATTGGCTAATTCCCAGAAGTAGATGGTCAGGCTTTCTCCCTACTCATGTCTTTGGCTAGACCTGGAGAGGGAAACATCTGAAACACAGGCGGTCTAAGGCCCTCGAAATCAGAGCTAGCTGCTAACGTCACACGCTTCACTAAAGAGACACGGTTCTGAACCTCACGTGATGGGCGAGTTAATTAAACTTGTGGCCACAGGCAACATGATAAGTTTTAAGATAATAATTTTGTATGGCTCTCGAGTGGTATTATAAATAGCCAATCGGGCCTTGGCAGGAAAAAGGTTTCCTCCCTTAGTCTCGAACTGCTACCCAAACTATCCATCACAGGTGACCCTGCTGGAGTTGGAAATGCCCGTGGAAGAACTTCTAGCATCAAAGCAATGCATGGGTCTCAACAGCCTGACAACCTGACCAACCAGCGCAGTCTTCCACGCCCCCAGAACCTCCTCTATCCCTGGAGCCCCTAGTCCAGGGGCCAGTTCTTCTCCTGTCCCAGGCCATGTGTTCTCTCTTAAATTGGGCAGTTAAAAAATCTGATTTTCACAAGTTTTTACAGAATAAACTTACACTGCATTCCTGCCATAGTCTCCAAGAGTTTTGGAGGCTATCTTTTGTTTTCTTTTAAAATCATTTTCTTAGGGGTTGGTACACATCACAATCCATCCATTCATCCGTGTGTCAAGCACATTTGTACATTTGTTGCCATCATCATCATGTGTTCTATATTACACATTCTGTCTTTTTGCATATTCCCACCTGCCAGAATTTTGTGCATCAGAGACAGACAATTTATCTATCTATCTCGAAGGGAAACATCGAACAGTGTACGATATGGCAAAGTGATAACAATTTATAAATTATCAAGGGCCTATGAGGGAGGGGGCAGTCGGGAGGGAGTGGAAAAAGGAGGAGCTAATACCAAGGGTTTATGAGGAAAGAAAATGTTTTCGAAAGGATGACGGCAACAAATGTACAAATGTACAGATTGTGATAAGAGTTGTATGACTCCCCCCCCAATAAAACAATTAAATATTGAATTGCATACAATGGATGTATGTACAGATTGTGATAAGAGTTATATGAACCCTCAATAAAACAATTTTTTGGCATCACTGCCCTCTGGTGGTGGGAGTAGGAGCCCCAGCCTTTGCTCCTGTGGGGCTGGAATTGAACCTCCATCCCAGTGGGCCGTAGTCCCACGCACAACCACTACGCCACTGGGACTCAGCCCAATAAAACAATTTTAAAAAAATTAAAAAATGGGTCTAGTTTTAAAAATGAAGGATGCATACTTAATCGTTGAAATGCTCATCCATAAATTATGTCAAGAACTGCTAATAAAATGATTTTAAAAATAATAATAAAATAAATTTAAAAAATAACTTCAGGGGAAATCATTTTAATCTGGTCTAGGACTTTGAGACGTAACTTGGGTCTGCCATGTTTCTTTTCTTTCTTTCTTTTTTTTTTTTCAGTAAGTCAGGGAAGAAGCATTCCCTGGGAAGAAAAAATTCTTGAGAAAAAGCAAGGGAAAGGAGAGAGTAAATGTAGAACTACAACCTCAGCATGGGGGAGGTCCTCATAAATCACAATCTAATATTTCCTTTACTCATAAATCAGAACAAGTGGGTACATTGTGAAGATTTCTCAACATTCAAATACTGACAGGCAGGTGGCAGGGAGATGGAGAGACACTTAAATTTTACACTCATCACCCAGGTAGACACATAGAAACCAGTGTTTCTTGACCCTGGCAGGCTTCCCAGTCTCTTGAACTAGAGACTGGAAGAATACAGAGGGTGGCCCACCTCTACAGAGCTGATCCAAATAGGACTGGTTGGGGAGTCTGGATAAAGTCACTTACTCAGTGCCACTTTCCACCATCTGGGTGAGGACAAAGATGCCATCGAGATTAATAAACTCCTGGGCAAACGTGACGTCCCGGGAGAGGCTGGCCAGGTCTTTCAGAGCCTCCAGCTTGGCGTCCATACTCGAGGACTGGATCCGTTCGTGCAGCTGCTGCGCGTTTTGAGCCTCAAGAGAACAAAGACAAAGGGAAGAGTGTTCACCCTGGGAACCACACAGACAGCAGAAAGGGGATAACACTGGGAAACAGTGACACGCACCCCTCGGTGGACAAAGACCACAGAATTCAGGCAGGTGGGCAACACCGTGGTGTGTTTCCCAAGCACACTTGACTTTACCTTCAGCACAAAGAATGTCTGTCAGCCATGTTCTCCTAACGGGCCCCCATCACCCTCTCTCAGGAGAAAGACAAAGCCTTCACTCCTGCAAAGAGCCACAGTGCTGACACCCCCAGAGGCAGTTCTACTCTCTTCGACAGGGTCACCAGGAGCCATGAGTTGTTTCGTTTGTTTTTGATATAACCCTTTCAAGGAAAACATGAGTCAACAAACAGTCAACATCCCAAACTGAAAAGAGAGCGGTGGAAGGAAAATGAATCAAATGTAAAGCAGCTGCCATTGCATCAATTCTGGCTCTTTGCGATGCCCTGTCTGTGTCTGAGTAGAACCGTGCCCCACAAAGGTTTCAGGTGTGTGCCCTTTCAGAAGCAGATCGGTGGGCTTTCTGTCAAGGTGCCCATGGTAAGGACAGAAGGCCAACTTTTGGGTTAGTCATGAAGCGCTTCATCATTTTCATCACCCACAAATGGCCAGGTGTGGCCGACAGGATGTCTACCCTTTAAGTAAGATGATGGCCTGAAAATGGCCGAGAGCTATTTGCTTAGTGAAGCAATACATTTGTACAGTGTGCTTACCTGCTCAGCCAATACTCAGTAATAACTGTCTACACACAGCCCTCTGAAGCTTTCTTGACACCCCAGTAATCTTTCCATGTTCTGAAAATCTCACACCAGGGCCTCCTACTGCGTGCACAACTCAACTTCCTACAAGAGACTGCTCACATGCTTTGGCTTCTGCAAAAATTCGAAGCAAAAGAAGCTGGGCACCCAAATAAGAGAGAACCCAAGGATTGGGATTGTAGGTGCTGTCAGATCATTTCTGACTGACAGGGACCCCTATGTATAGTTGAACAAAACATTGCCCAGCCCAGCAATCGTCATTCTCACAACTGCTCCTCTGTTTGTGTTCATTGTCAGTGGGTCAATCCATCTTGTCCAAGGCCTTCCTCTTTTCCGCTGCCCCTCCCCTTTATAAAGCATGATGTCCTTCTGCAGAGACTGGTCTTTCCTGAGAACATGTCCACAGTACTTGAGATTTAAGGCTCACCAGCCTTGACACTAAGAAGCATGCTTGCTGCACTTTTCTCAAGGCAGGTTAGTTTGTTCATTTGGCAGTCCAAGGTGTTCTCCACATTCTACACCAGAACCGTCATGTATTACGTCAATTCTTCTTTGATCTTTTGTAGTAAGTGTAACATTCATCAGGTCAGGCTCACCTTAGTCCTCAAAGGAACATCCCTGCACTTCAATACTCTAAAGAGATCTTGTGCAAAGGATTTATTCAATGTTTTATTTGATCTCTTGACTGTTACTTCACTGAGCACAGATTTGTGAATTTAAGCAAGACCACATCCTTGGCAACTTCTTTTTCCAGACATTTGGATTTGGTGTGGGTACACACAGCACAGAGAGAAGTGAATAATAATTTATTGAAGGAGTTGAGCCAGTCTGTTTTACAGTTGAGACCCACAGTGAAGGCAAAGGTCATATTTTCCACTTTGATTCTAGTTTATCAGTTGCTGCAATTATTATTTCAGGGAAAACCATAAGGATGGAACTACCCTGTCATCCTCATGTGTGATCGTTCAGACAAATGACGGGAAAGGGCGTAGTACCTTGCCATCTATGTCTCTCTCCTGAACAGAAACCAGGGAATTGCTTGGCCCAAACTCCACTGCCCCCAAGTTGATTCTGACTCATAACAACTCTATGTAGGGTTTCTGAAGCTCTCTTTTTTCTCATGAAGTAGCTGTTGGGTTTGAACCATCAACCCTGCTGCTTGGAGTATGAGGTCTAACCAACAACAACCATGAGGATTCCTCTGCGAAGAGGTGACTCATCATATTGAAGAGCCCCATCTGAGTCTTAACAGCATTAGGATTATAGAATGGAAGCAGCAAATCCACCAGCTTTTGAGAACCAATGACTCTACTGGAGGGGCCCCATGGTCAGACCACATTTACTTCCTTTGCTTCTTTCTTTTCTCTATCCTCCCTCCTCTCTTCAACCTTTCACTGCCAACAAGAGGCAGCAACAGGAGAAGGGTACTTAAAATGGGACACTGGTCAACCCTTTAGGGACCAGGAAAGGACTAGAACCCATGGCTGTATGACTCTGTCAAAGGGCTACCATTTAGCTTAAGTCGAGAAATGCAAAGAAAAGGTTCACATGAGTGGTCACAAATTGAAAGGTTAGAGTTTCCCACTCATCCAGAGGTAATTCAGAAGTCATGGCCATTTACTTCAAAAAAACAAGAAACAAAAACAGGCCCTAAGGACAGGTCCTAAAAACCTGAGGAAGCCCCGTAGTTCTCCCCCAACAGGAATGGAGTCACCAGGAGGGAGAAGAAGTTGTAAGGCCATTTTAAGTACCACTCAGATAAAACCCTAAATGGACAGTGTGGACAGGAAATTAGAAAGGAGGAGGAGAAAGCAGAGACAGCAAACTGGAATCTTCTCCACTTCCAACTGGTCCACAGCTTCTCACAGAGACAAATATCTTCCAAACAGAATGTCACTCTTTTAAATGGAAAGAGGGGTGAAGTGCCAAATGAGAATCCAGTTTGAAAAAACATTCCAAGGTACACTACACACCAACAGCTTCCTATGGGTACACAGAGTTAAGCGGGGGCAATTTAATGCAAGTCAATCACATTGAATTTCCTGAAGGAAAAACAAAACAAAACAAAACACCACTTTCCCCAAATAGAAGACTTGCCTTTATTAACCTGATTGACATACTCAAGAATTCTCAAAGATTATTTCATGGCAATCATCAATGCTAATAACCAGTTTTCAGTGATGTCTGTTCTCTTAACAGCAGCAGCTCTTGCCTACCCCGCCTCTTGTGTGAGCCTGACCCCCTTCTAAACACCCTCGTGAATGATTTCATTTCACTTTCACAATCATCTTGGCAGCTAACCCCCTGCCAATGAGTTGAACCCAACTCATATCGACCCTATCGGACAGAGTAGAACTGGACCTTAGGGTTTCAGAAGCAGTAAATCTTGTGAAAGCAGAACACATCCTCTTTCTCCCATGTATCTAGCATGATCTTGCAGTTGGCAACCCAACTCCCAGACCCTTGTTGGCTCCTTGATCTCATCAGTTAGGTATTTTGAGCTTCATTTTACAAAAGAAACACATAATCAAACCTGGATCATTTAAGAAACTTCAAAATGTCATCCAACTACGCCGCTGTGGTGCTAAGATCTAACTTGCACTGCTGGACTCTGGCCAGCAGGCTGTGAAGAAGTTTCTAAATCTCAGATATTGGCATGAATATCTGATTCTGATTAGAATCAAAAACACATCAAACTCCTCTCGCCAGAGTCCCCACCCTTGTGGATGGTGCAGGGCTAGGAAGCGTTTCATGCTGTGGCACGCAGTGTGCCTACGACCCTGAAAGGGCTCCATAGCTGCTAACATACATAGCCGCTCCCCCACAGGTTGGTGGTTCCAGGCATCTTTGGGTGACCTGGAAATCGAATTCAGAAACAAAACAAAACAAACAGCCAGAGAAGAACTTAAGGAGCACAGATACCGTGACATGAAAACGGCGAACTCAACAACAGCTAGTCCTGGTGTGTGAAGGTCTGAGGCTGAACCTCTATCAATGAAACAGCTTCCAGATTCAACCAATGGCACTGGAAGAACCACTGCCCTCACATGCTAAGGAGCCTGCGTCAGGCTGAGGGACTGGGGTGTGCGGGCACACTCAGCGAGTCACTGCTGTCTCTGCTGTCTCCCAATCACTGCCTGATGCTCCCCGACTGGGACACAATGCACCTCTCCTCTGTTCCCTGGAGCCAAGAGCACACCGGCCTACCGTTAGAGAGTGGTCACCTCAAGAGGAAACTTTGCTAAGAATATGTTAAAAACAACAACAACAAAAAAGAAAGGACAGCAGAAAAGAAGTCAATAATTGAGAAGGGTAAGTATAGAGACTATGATACACATCTTGTCTACTGTGGTCTTTGTGGTCCTAACAAATCAAAACAAAATAACTAGACAAACACACTGTACAAAAAGGACAAGCGAAGACAGAAATAGCCAGTCAAAAAGACAATCGTCCAAAGGAAAGGAGAGTAAAAATTCCCTGCTCTGGTTGAACTGGGTTTCCCTCAAGTAGGTGGATGTGACCCTATTTGGAAACAGGAGTTTGTTGCTGTTATTTTAGTAAGGCCATGACAAGTGCCGAGTACCCCATACCTAATCTTCAGAGTTATGAAGACCAGGATCATCAAACATAACCCACATGCAAACAGACAGGAAAAACATCAGCTAGTGAAGATTATCGATAGGGCAAGAAATACCAAGGAATCAGTAAATATCCAGGCCTATGAACAATGGAGTAATTACCAAGAAAACCTTGATTTAGACCACATATTTCCAAACTTCATTGGACCTACCACCTCCTTTACAGGGGAAACATAATAATTACATACATAGACACATACCTACTTATGTTACTACTCAGCACCCCCTAGTGATTAAAACCTTTGGTACTACAGCCTATCGCCCAGGATAACATGTGGGTGTGTGCGCTTTGCAGACCTCTGGATCTTTCTAGAGCTCTCCAGAGTATCATTCTCTTTGGGAAAGACTCGGCATCCCTAAGAACTATGAGAAAAGAAATTTCCGTTCTTCAAAGGCATCCTTGTCTGGCATTCCTGTGAGGCCCTCACGACAAAATTAAAACCTAAGTCTACTACTGGGTTGGTACTCTAGAAATGGAACACACTTTACCAAGACGAGGAAACCTGGTGACCTAGTGGATAATATATTGGGCTGCTAACCACGTGGTCAGCAGTTCAAAACCACCAGTCTCTCCACAGGAGAATAATGAGGCTATTCCCCTAAAGATATAGAGTCTCGGGCCGAGCCCCGGTGGCATAGTGGTTGTGTGCGGGACTGCGACCCACTGGGATGGAGGTTCGATTCCAGCTCACAGGAGCAAAGGCTGGGCCTCCTACTCCCACCACCAGAGGGCAGTGATGCCTAAAAAAAAAAAAAGATATAGAGTCTCTGAAACCCACAGGGGGCAGTTCGACTCTGCCCTGTAGGATTGCTATGTAGGATCTGAACTTACTGGATAGCAGTGACTTTGTTTTGTGAGTTCCTAAGACAGTCACAAATCAGCACAGGAAAGCAATCCCCTGAGTTGGGGTCCCAGTCACAGACTGAGCTGAAATAAAATCATGTTGTAACAAACTGGAGTACTTGTTGCTCATGAAGGCGGCTAGATGAGAAGTTCCTATGAAACCATTCACACCTCTCCTGCATGCATCCCAGGGTCTGAAGACGTGTATCCTCTATTCGCAGAGCTTTTTGTTCTTCAAGGAAGATAGCGTGCACCCCATTGGTATCCTTCTCTGAACAGACAACTCATCATAAAAGGGGTGCTTTCCCACAGTGGCTGCTTTTAAGTCCATTCTCATGCTCTTCTCGCAGTGGCAGTGTTGAGTGCTGTGAGCAGTGGGTGGACGGTGGGGGAGAGCTCTCAGAACTGGGACTGACACCATGGGGTACTTGCAGCTCTCTCGCAGGTCTGTCCGCTCAGGGACCTTAATGAACTTCACTTAACCTCACATGGCCTCATTTTCCTCACTGGAAACCTGAAGCGTTGTGACCCATTGTGGTAGATTCTCTCATGGCACAGTCAGCTTATGATAATGTGTAGTCTGGGTAGACTAGAGAAACAAATTCACAGATACTCATCTGTGTACTAAAGAAGAGTTTTATATAAAGAACAATTATACATTAATAAAACATCCCAGCCCAGTCCAGATCAAGTCTGTAAGTACAATATTAGCCCCTATGTCCATTACCGTCTGTAAATTTCTCTACAGACTCACGCAACACATGTAATGGCATCAAGTGCAGGAAAATCACAAGTCAGTGGGTGGAAAATCTTGGTGGATCCAGTGGCAGTGGAAGCATCTTCGTGCTGGTCAGAAACAGATGCCCCATAGAAATGACCTCCAAACAAAATGTTTTGCATATCTAACAGGTGGGGCATTTTTCAGGCACGATTGTTCCAGTGGGAGGCAAAAGAAGTAGAGCTATGTAGCGTGCTTTTTGTTTGCTTATTTTGCTACGTTTATTAATTTCTAAATACTGTGAATATAAAACTTCTATTAAAAGACTAATGTGAGGATTATAAAATATATACATACTTTTCAAAGCAAAACTTTGCTTTCCCACAAATGAATCACTGTAGAAAACTGTTCTCCATATGACTTTACTTGGATGATAGTCAAGCACATCTCTATAGTCATCGTATTCCCAAGCTATGCCCCATTCACACTGAAAGTCAAAAATCCTCCTTCAATGCTTCAGCAAGTACTCCTGAAAAGTCTGAGTCCAATGCCACTCTAGACATTGGGAATGCAACCAGAAAGGCCTTCCACAAAATAATGACAGCTTAGGAATTAAATATTGATAAGTCCTACAGCCATGTGGCTGCTATTCACATAGCTGCTAATCACAAGTTCAGCAATTTGAAACCACGAGCTGTGTCATGGGACAAAAATGAGGTTGGCAAGTTTTGTGGAGAGTTACAGTCTCAGAAACCCACAGGGGCAGTTCTATGCTGCCTCATGGGGATGTATGAGTTGACTGACTTGTTGCAGTGAGATTAAGTTCATTGAAGTAGCAAAACTTGAAATGAGGAGTGGTGACAGTGATTTGTTTGCACTGGGGAGATAAGTCCTCTAAGGAAGTGCTATTAATGTAGTGGTCTGGTGGGAAAGAGGGATCCTGGACTCTCAAGGGTAACATTCTGGGCAGCAGAAATAGTTATTGTAAAGGTCTTTCATAGAGAAGCAGCCTGGCAGGACTGGAGGGGCGCCAGGGAAACTCTCAGGTCAGGGCAGGGAAGAAATTGGAAAGAGGCAAGAATAGGAGGGCAGAGGGGTCCCATATGTCTGGAACGTTCAGGAACCTTCAGGGTTAGAGGCTCCAGGGTGTTAATATGTCTCTCTGGAAGGAAGCCCTTAAATATCACAGACACATGAGTGTTCCCTAAAACAAACATCCCGACTCACTGCCCCCAAATTGATTCAGACGCAGAGCTACCCGACATTGGGTTTGTGAAACTGCTGAACTTTACTGGAGGAGACAGACTCATCTTTGCCCAACCTTACAGTTAGCACCCTACCATTTCTTCCTCTATGCCACAAGGGTGCCTGGTGTGACCAAGAGCATTTATGTTTATAGTTAGGGACTGGGATCAACTAGACTGTTCAATAATAGGGCAGGGGATAAATCCGTCATGGTCATCACCACAGGATAAAATGCTGTAGGAAATTAAAAATAAAGCTTCTGGAGAGTCTAAGATAGAATGGACACATTTCTTTAATGAAATATTTAAAGCACCAGCCAGAATACAAACATACATTAATGCTTGTGGGTGCAAGGATATATATATAGAGAGACGTGTGTATGATATATGTATGTAGAGACGTGTGTGAGTGTGTGTGTGTGTGTGTGTGTGTGTCAAGAATGTAAATACAAGGCCAAGAGGAAAACTGTTGTGAGCGTTGTATCCACAGCCCCTAAAACAGTACCTGGCAGGTATCTGGAGTTTTAAGAAAATGTCAGTAAATCATAGGAATATATGGCATGCATATATGCATGTCGTCCTAGGTACTTATATAAATGTTACTCAAGTCTAAATGAGTCTGCTATTATTTATGAATTAGAATGTTTCTCATACTTTTCTTTGGAGCAACTTACATTTTTCAAGTATTCCACAATGCTTCTGTCATATTTTATATTCAGAAGAAACAATCAACATTATTAAAAATTAACTGACCTTAGTTCTATTTTTTGTTTGTTTGTTTTCCCCAAGAAGTTAGGACAAATAAAGACCAGAATAAATTAAGTTTTCTGGCATTACCATAAAAAAATTTTTTTTTAAAACAAGATTCACCTTGAACCAGCTCAAAGGACTACTGTATTGGATTGAGCAAGCATCGGGGGCCAGCCACACTTTGCTTCAGAAAGCCCTACCCTGACAACAGTCCATGATTGGTTAGCAGAGGGTGATGGAAAAGGTGGTGGCCGGAAATAAAAACCTATGGTCACCTAGTGGATTCTGACACATGGAAATTCCGTGTCGAATAGAGCACAAGGCTCCGCATGGATTGTCTTGGTGGAACGGTGATAGCCTTTTGCTACTGAGGCCCTAGCTGACTTCAAAATGCCATTGCTGATTAGGAGCTGTGTGCAAACCATTTGTGCACCCAGAGACCACACTGGGCATATGTTAAACTCACTGCCATCCTGTTGATTTGGATGCACAAGGACCTAAAACGACAGACTAGGACTGCCCTCCTGGGTTTCTTAGGCTGTAAATCTTTGCGGGAATAGAAATCTTCATCTTCTTCCCATGGAGTGCCAGGTGGTTTCGAACTACTGACCTTGTGGTTGGCAGCCCAACACGTAACCCATGATTAGCTAGATTCGCTGTCCAGTATTTAGAATCTCTGTTCTGAAGGCCACTAGCTAAAACGATCGCAAACAAACTGGCATGGTGGTTCCAGGTCTATGGTATTAAATAAGGAACAGTATTAAAAAATCCTTAGGTTCAAAAACTCCATGGATATTCATTCTCAAAAACTTTCTAAGTAGGTTTGCCATGTGCTTCCAAAATGACTCCTTCCTGGCTATCTTCCTCTCCGGAAGTCTCCTCTATCCCCCCTTCTTCTCCCCTGATAGTCTTAGCACATGAAATCAAAGCAATCAGGCAATTGTTCTTTCATCTAATTCCAAGAGCACCAGTTGGCTACCAGCATCTCTGCCCACATGCTCTGACTTCCTCCTGATACAATGTCCTGTTTCTGATGAACACCAATCTATCCCCCTGAAACTCTGGATCTCTGTCCCTCACGCCTTCTCAAGTGTTCCACTTCAAAAATATCCATTCAGCTTCTGTATCCTTGAGTTGTGCCTGCTCTAGTGACTAAGCTTCAGTAGCTCCTATCTTTCAAAATAAATAAACAAAATGTGTGTATATCTACTGACGGAATCCCCCTCCAGTCTCATTTCCCGACTCCTGTTCTCAACAAAAGTTCTGTAATAGAGAGTGGTCTACATTCTCTGCCTCCACCGCCCATTCTCTTCTCTCTTCCTCTAGCTCGCCTGTGCTTTCCATTCCCTCCCTATACTGGGCAAACTCTCATGACGTCATACGGAATCTCTGTGGCAGGACCTGACCTCACTCCCAGTATCTAGCCTCTGTCATCTTCTTAAGTCTTCAACACACCCACATAGGACCTCCTCCTGGAAACCCTATCTAGGCTCACTTTCTTGGGAGGTTTCTCCTCTAAATCTGAGCTGAGCTGTCTCTACGTTCCCTGTGGTAATCTCAGCCACCTCGTTGTGGTGAAGACTGACTATTGGCAAAGACCCGAGTTGGGAAGTTGCCCTCCAAAACATATTTTCAAACCTCCACATCCCTTTTAATGCAGGGGCTGAAACCATCTTCAACCTTTTGCCTGAATGACGAGGTGCCATAAATAGATTCCATCTCACAGCAGCTCCTGCGTGTGTAAGGCTGGTCTGTACTCCCCTGGGCTTTCAACGGGCTGACCTTTCAGAAGTAGATCTCCAGGTCCAGCAATTAACCATCTCTGCTGTCAAGGAAAACCACCCCTCCACCTTCCAAGACTATTGTAATGACCGCCTACCTGTCCCCTTTGCTACCCTTGCAATCTGTTCTTAGGTCGCTGATGTCAACCTCCCGCCTAAAACGCTTTACTGGCTCCCTCTCATACAGCAATGATGACACGTGGATCACATGTCACATAAACCATTTCACAACCATGTTTTTAGCTTCTCAGACCAGCAGAGTAAAACTGACCTAAAACAGTGTTCTTTGCTGGTAAAACGAACTGCTAACCTCTGCTAACTGGAATCCATGGAGCGACTGAAATAATGTAATCTTTCTTACTGCCAATGTAACAAATACCCCCAAATCACTGTGACCACGTTCTCTGGCTTCAAGACTCCCAATCCTGGTTCTCCACACAAGAAATGACAGGAAAGAAGGATTATGCATACAGCTGACCAAGCAGCAGTGGATACAACTGATGAGCAGCTATCTTTACTCCATGCATAAGGGCCAAGATGATGAGTCAGGGGCAAGAGGGAGTCAGGTTCTAGATTAAAGGGCTCTTAAAAATCAAATGGTTTGGACGACTGAAGATGTTAGCATGGGATATTATGAGCTACCTTTTATATACTGGATTTACTTTAAGATAGTAGGTTTTTGCTATTTCTTCCTTAAGGTTATTGCTGTATTGATTTTCAATCCATAGCAATACAGTGGAACAGAACAGAACTCTCGTGTGGCCTGCACTCTTCAATGATTGGAGCCTGGTGGTGCCGGGGTTATAGCATTGGTATGCTCACCACAAGGTCAGCAGTATGAAACCACCAGCTGCTCCACAGGAAGAAAAATGAAGCTTTCTACCCCGGTAGCGTTAGAGTCTCAGAAAGTCATGGGGGCATTCTACCCTGTCCTACAGGGTGCCTCATGAGTCAGAATTGCCTCGATGGTTTGGTTTGTGCTTTTAACCTGTCATGAATCAGATGACCAGCACTGTCTTTGGAGGTGCCACAAGTATGGGTTTGAACAGATCACCCGTAGATTAGTCATCCAATACTGGCCGTTTGCACCACCCAGAGAATAGTTAAACTTAGCTGGATACGCTGACTGCCACAACGCACTCAAACATCCCGGCAATTGTGAGAATGGCACTGGACCTTGTGAGGTGTCTTTCTGTTATACACAGTGTCACTTTGAGCCGGAACCTATGCAAAGACA